>JAQQSZ010006054.1:0-13704 GCA_028646595.1 Phalanger gymnotis | reverse complement strand
TCTTTGCTGCAGCAGTGGTGGCATGTGTGACTCTGGGCCAACCCTTGTTCTGAGCTCCCGGACTGAGCCTAGATGTTTGTAACTATGAATTATATTGGGTCTGTCTGTTGATGTTTGTAATTTGTTTGTATTTTGCTCTGAAGTTCAGTGTGCTGGCTTTTTCCCCTGAACTAAGTGAATGATATTTGTGTGATGAATTAAAAGTAAGCTTGTGAACCCCTTCACCTTGCTTTCCTTAGTTAAGCAGATCAAAAGCACCTGTGCTGTTGGCAGCTTTCTGGGTCCTGGCTGTGGGTGGATCTTGCACCCCCACAGAAGCTGCAAGCTGGATTGTTGAAACACTCCCACAGCATTCTCTAATCACCCTTCTGGCAAGGGCTCGTGGTGGGGGCAACTCCCCCTACATCTTGATGGGGCCAACTGAGACAGACATAACTTCTACTTTCCCTTAAATCCCCTCAAGCCTCCTCAATGGGGTCCAGTTGAGGCAAACACATATTTCCCCCAAGCCTTGATGGGGGCCACTCAAGGCATATACAGCATCCTACCTTGTGCATTTCAAGGAAAAAGATTACCCACTCACTGACCAGTGCCCACCTGCTTTATACTTACACTCCACCCATCCAGGACCCTGAACTTTACAATTTAACAGGTGACGCATGGCTCTTAAAATCTGCATTGGTAATGGTGGACATATTTTGAACCACAGAACTCATAATTAACACTGGGGGATAAGAGATTGTTATGGCCGTGGATCCTGGAAAACCAAAGTAAAAAAATACTAACGAAAATCCACTTTGCTTACACTTACATAGAACCAAGGAAAGTAATCTTGAGACACCCTACAGAAAAGGTCAAGAAGATGATGAATTAAAGAATTCAGAGAAACATTAGTTTGAAAGGGAGTAAAATAACCAAGAGAATGTAGCATTATAGAATTTAAGATAAAAGAAAAATATGGAAGAAGGGAGTAATCACTAATGGCAAAAACTCCATAAAGGTCAAGGTAGGTAATTTTTGTCATTGGCAGCATTTTTTAGTGAATAAATAGTTCCTAGGAATACAGACAACATGAATTCAGGTTCTCCTTCTGATGCATATTAATTCTATCATCCTAGGCAGGAGATTTAACATCTCAGGGCCCCAATCTCAAAGACTGGGCATCAGAAATGTAAGTTGCAAAGTAAACTTATTGTCAATCAAGTTTGCTAGTGAGTTATCTTCACCAGTAATTCCTCATCAATAAAAAGACTCCTCTACAAAAATAAAATTGCAGATCTGAGAGGAAGGATGAAGGAAGGGAGGGAGGGAGGAAAGGAGAGAGGGGGGAAGAAGGGAGAAAGGAAACAGAAGTAATATTTGAGAGAAGTTACAGTTAGAGTTGTAGCAACTAAATTTGAAGCAGTAGATGCCAAGGTGAAAAAAAAGGGAAATATCAATCTGGACAGATTTATTAAAAAATTTATTTAAAAAATTACATTGAAGATGGAGAGAGATGATATGGTTGCTCTTGCTTCATGAGGTAGAAAACTTAGGGGAAAGTTTTTTTGGGGGGGATTAGATTATAGGGACATTGGCATATAAGAGAAGAAATCAAGAGGAGAGAGAGAGACAGAGACAGAGAGAGACAGAAACAGAGAGAAAGGGAAGGAAGGAGAGACACAGAAAGAAACAGAAACAAACAGAGATAGACAGAGAGAGAGAGAACGAGAGAGAGTGTGTGTGTGTCAGAGAGAGTCATTACTGGAGCTTCAGGAGGTGAAAAGGTGGTAACTTCTCCCAACTTTAGTTTGGTGAAGATAATGATAATGCTTGTCTTTCCCATACCTCATAGGAATGTAGGACTCAATGACTGAAAATTACTTTATAAATTTAAAATGCTAATATTCTAATTAAATAAGGAGATTTAGCATAGATTTTAATGATAAGAATATTTTAATCTTTAACTCTGCCAAACAGTTTCAAGTATTTTTTAGCTCATTTCTCGTCTTACATTTCAAATGCTTCACTTGTCTAACATTACAAAACAAGTGAAGTATGAGATGCACTGTATTAATTAGTCACAGGAGTGTCTACTGAAGCAATACAAAAGGGCACTTTAATTAGACTCAAAATATGACCTACTTTAAAATTATAAACTGGTAGAAAAAATATTGATATTTGGGGGAAGAGAAATAAATCACTCCATAAAGCCTCCTGAAAAATATAACTTTTGTTGAAAAGCAAGGATTTTTCTCTCTTTTTTTCTTTGTTGTAATTTTGCAACTTTTAAATTTTATGTTTCATAAATGATCAAGAGATTCATTCATTTTAAGAAACCCTGACATGCAATGGGATCATAGATGCTATGGATTCCTAATTTAATTTCTTCAAGTTCTTCCATAAGAAATATTTGATATCATATTCAGAGGAATATTTATACATTTATACACTCTAATCAGTCAGTGAATAAATATTTAAGCATGACATTTATTAAGCATTCATTAAGATCATTATTTTATTATATTGTTATATTATTATATTTATTAGGTACATTATTACAGACAGTATATGTCAGGCAAGACGGTACAAAAAAGTAGCAAAAAACTATCTCTCTTCAAGGAGCTCATATTCTAATGGAAAACAATAAACCAAACATCTACAAATAAACTATATATAAGATAATAGGAAATAATTGAGAGAGGGATGGCATTAGAATTAAGAGGGAGTGAGAAAAGCTTCCTATACAAGATAACATTTCGGTTGGGACTTAAAGTAAGCCAGTCAGCAAAGATGACGAAGGAGAACATGCCAATTTTGTGGTACAGGAAGAGAAAATGTTTGGACTCAAGAAATGGGGGGTCTTCATGAAAGAACAATATCACTGTTACTGGATCAAAGGATATGTAATTGGGAGTAAGATATAAGAAAACTGGAATAGTTTGAGGGTGTCTACATTATAAAGGGATTTGAATGCTTAACAAAAGATTCTGTATTTGATCCCAAATGTCACAGGAGCTATCGAAGTTGATTGAGGAGTATGATAACATAGTTAGACCTGTGCTTTATTAAAATCACTTTTTGACTGAAATGAGGATGTTTTGTAGTGGAAAGAGACTTTAGTCAAGCAAATGCACCTATGGGGTATTGCAGTAGTGTAGGCATGAGATGATGCACGGCCTTAGAGTAGTGGCAGTATCTGAGGAGAGAAGGGGAGGAATTTGAGAGAAAATATAAAGATGAAATCAACAATGCTTCTCAAAAGTTTGTATATGGTAGGGTAAGAGATAGTGGGAAGTTGAGGATGACACCTAGGTTGCTAGCCCGAAGGACTGAGAGAATGATATTGCCCTCTACAGTAAAAATGAAAGTAGGAGAAGAAGATTTAAGGCTTTACATAATGAGCTCATTTTTAGATATGTCGAGTTTTGTTTCAGATGTCTACAGGACACCCATTTAGAAAAAAATTTAGAAGAATCTAGGTTATGAAGGGCTTTGAATGTCAAACAAAAGATTTTGTATTCGATCATTTAGGTGCAGGAAGCCACTAAACTTGATTGAATAGCTTGAAGTTGGTGACACTAAACTGGAGACTAGTAGAGAGGTTAGAGATTTAATAAGTAGATTTGAGAACGATAAATTAATCTATTGTTATCAATGAGAACACCAAGTGAGGTAGTCTAGAAGGAAGAGAAAAAAAGGGCTTAGGATTATAGTAGAAATTCTTTCACACTATATTTTCCTCTTTTAAGACACATAAAAAATTTAAAAAATTTAATAAAAGTGTGGCTAGTGAATCAGTAATACCAAAAGTGCAAACAAGAAAGGAAACTTCAATTCAACTAATCTATATATTTGTTTTTATTTGATTGAGAGAAATAGAATCATATCTAGAGTCAGCAAATCATAGAAAATTTAATACTAGAAGTAGTATTTTAGTTATATTCTGGATGAGTAAACTGAGTCCCAGGAAAGCTAAAGTGATGTAATTAGTTTAATAGTTTAATTGTTGGCTTTTGGGGATAAGAACTTAGGCCTACCATGCTTTAATCTATGATTCAGATGAAGGTTGTGTTCAGATATTTAAAACGAAAACATATCTGAGTGAGAATACATACAGATACATTTTTTAAAATTTATTTTTAATTTTTAGTTTACAACACTCAGTTCCACAAGTTTTTGAGTTCCAAATTTTCTCCCTCTTGCTTTCCTCCTCCCTCCCCACCAAGATGGCATGTAATCCAACATAGGTTCTACATAAACCTTCACATTGAACTTATTTACATAATAGTCCAGTTGTAAAGAAGAATTATAACGAATGGAATGAATCATGAGAAAGGAGAAAAGAAGCCAAAAGAGAAGAAAATTAAAGAGCAAATCTGACTTTGAACCTTGTATTGATGAGAGGAGTCAAGTCTATCAAAGTTAGTCCTTGCAGATACTTTGTAACCCCAATCACACATAATGATCTCCTGGTTCTGCTCTCCTCACTAAGCATCAGTACATAATTTTTTCCAGGTTATAAAGAAGTCCTTCTGTTCCTCATTTCTTATGGCAAAATAGTATTCCATTACTTTCATATATCACAAATTGTTTAGCCCCATTCTCCAACTGATGGGTATCCCTTTGTTTTCCCATTCTTTGCCACTACAAAAAGACCTGCTATAAATATTTTGTATATATGGGTCCACTTCCCACTTGTATGATCTCTTTGGGATATAGCCCTAGAAATGGCATTGCTGGGCCAAAGGGTATGCACATTTTTGTAGCCCTTTGGGCATAGTTCCAAATAGCTTCCCAGAATGGTTGGATCAGTTCACAACTCCTCCAACAATGCAGTAGTGTTCTAATTTTCCCATGTCCTCTCTAGCATTTATCATTTTCCTTTTTTGTCATGTTAGCCAATCTGACAGGAAAGATGTCGTACCTAAGAGTTGTTTTGATTTCATTTCTCTAATCAATAGTGATTTAGAGCACTTTTTCAAATCACTATAGATATCTTTAATTTCTTCCTCTGAAAACTGCTTGTTCATGTTCTTTGATCTTTTCTCAATTGGGGAATGAATTGTATTCCTATAAAATTGGTTCAGTTCCCTGTATATTATAGAGATGAGGCCTTTATCAGAGACACTGGTTGTAAAGATTTTTTTCCAATTTTTCTGCTCCCCTCCTCATCTTGCTTGCATTGGCTTTGTTTATACAGAAACTTTTCAATTTAACATAGTCAAAATTATCCACTTTGCATTTTCTAACACTGTCTCTTGTTGGGTCATGAATTCTTCCTTTTCCCATAAATCTGAGAGGTAAACTATTCCTTGCTCTCCCAAATTGCTTATACTATCAGCCTTTATTCCTAAATCATGAATCCATTTTGACTTTATTTTGCTATATGGTGTAAGATATTGGTCTATGCTCAATTTCTGCCATACCATTTTCCAATTTTCCCAGCAAATTTTTCTAAATAGTGAATTCTTTCCCCAGAAGCTAGATTCTTTGGGTTTGTCAAAGAGTAGATTTTTACAGTCTTTGATAATTGTATCTTGTATACCTAACCTATTCCACTGATCCACCACACCGTTTCTTCACCAGTACCAAATAGTTTTGATGATGGCTGCTTTATAGTACAGTTTAATACCTGGTATGGCTAGGCCACCTTCCCTAGCATTTCTTTTCATTAATTCCCTAGATGTTCTAGACCTCCTGTTCTTCCAGATGAATTTTGTTATTATTTTATGCAGCTCTGTAAAATAATTTTTGTTAATTTGATTGTTATGGCACTGAATAAGCAAATTAATTAATTTTGGTAAAATTGTCATTTTGTTATATTAACTCAGCCTAACCATGAGGAACTGATGGTTTTTTTTCCATTCATTTAGACCTGGCTTTATTTGTGTGAAAAGTGTTTTTTAATTCTGTTCATATCAGTCCTGGATTTGTCTTGGCAGGTAGACTCCCAAATATTTTATAGCATGCACCGTAAATTTAAATGGAATTTCTCTATCTCTTGTTGTTGGGCTTTGTTAGCAATATATAGGAATGCCTAGGATTTATGTGGGTTTATTTTATATCCTGCAACTTTGCTAAAGTTTTTTTTTTATTTCAAGTAGTTTTTATTTGATTCTCTAGGACCTTCTGAGTAACTCATCATATCAACTGCAAAAAGAGATAACTTAGTTTCTTCTTTGCCTATTCTAACTCCTTCAATTTCTTTTTCTTCTCTTATTGCTAAAGCTAACAATTCTAGTACCAAAGTGAGTAATAGGGGTGATAATGGACATCCTTGTTTCACGGCTTACATATACTGATTGTCAATGGTTTTAGGTAGATGCTACTTATGATTTTAAGGAAGACTCCATTTATTCCTATGCTTTTGAGTGTTTTTAATAGGAATGGGTGTTGTATCTTGTCAAAGCTTTTTCTGAATCTATTGACAAAATCATAAGGTTTCTGCTAGTTTTATTGTTGATATGATCAATTACGCTGAGAGTTTTCCTAATTTTGAACCAGCCTTGCATGCCTGAAATAAATTCAACATGGTCATAGTGTATCGTTCTCGTGATAAGTTGCTGTAATCTTTTTTCTAATATTTTATTTAAAATGTTTTCATCGATATTCCTTAGGGGTATCGGTCTATAATTTTCTTTGTTTTGACTCTTCCTGGTTTAAGTATTAGTATTATATTTGTGTCCTAAAAAGAATTCCGTAGGACTCCTTCTTTGTTTTCCTAAATAGTCTGTAAAGTATGGGAATTAATTGTTTTTTAAATGTTTGATAGAATTTGCATGAAAACCATCTGTCCCTGGAGATTTTTTCCTAAGGAGTTCATTGATGGCTTGTTCAGTTGCTTTTTCTGAGATGGGGTTATTTAGGTATTTTAATTCCTTTTCTGTTAATTTGGGCAATTTATATTTTTGTAAATATTCATTCATTTCCCTCAGGGTGTCACATTTATGGGCATACAATTGGGGAAAATAATTCCTAATTATTTTTTAATTTCCTCTTCACTGGAGGTGAATTCACCCTTTTAATTTTTGATACTGGTAATTTGGTTTTCTTTCTTTTTTTAAATCAAATTAACCAAAAGTTCATCAATTTTATTTTTTTTCCATAAAACCAGCTCTTAGTTTTATTTATTAGTTGAGTAGTTTTCTTGATTTCAGTTTTATAAATCTCTCCTTTGGTTTTCAATATTTCTAATTTGATATTTAATTGGGGGTTTTCTATTTGTTCTTTTTCTAGCTTTGTCAGTTGCATGCCCAATTTATTGATGTCCTTTTTCTCTATTTTATTCATGTAAGCATTTAGAGATATAAAACTTCCCCTAAGAACTGATTTTGTGGCATCACATAAGTTTTGGAAAGTTGTCTCATTATTGTCATTCTCTTGAATAAAGTTATTGATTGTTTCTGTGATTGATCCTTTGACCCACTCATTCTTTAGTATTAGATTATTTATTTTCCAATTAATTTAGTCTATCTTTCCATGGTCCTTTATTACAAATAATTTTTATTACATCGTGATCTGAAAAGGATGCCTTGACTATGTTTGCCTTTCTACACTGGATTGTGACCTAGTACATGGTTAATTTTTTAATATGTGCCATGTACCTCTGAGAAAAAGATATATTCCTTTCTATCAACATTCAGTTTTCTCCAGGTGTCTGTCATATCTACCTTTTCTAATATTCTATTCACCTCCTTAATTTCTTTCTTGTTCATTTTGGGGTTAGATTTATGAAGTTCAGAGATGGGGAGGTTGTGGTCCTCCACTAGCATAGTTTTGCTGTCTATTTCTTCCTGTAACTCCCTTAACTTCTCCAAGAATTTGGATGGTATACCAATTGGTGTATATATGTTAAGTAATGATACTACTTCATTGTATATGTTGCCTTTTAGCAGAATATAGTTTCCTTCCTTATCTATTTTATTTAGATCTATCTTTGTTTTTGATATATCTGAAAATAGG
This sequence comes from Phalanger gymnotis, assembly GCA_028646595.1. NCBI lineage: Eukaryota > Metazoa > Chordata > Mammalia > Diprotodontia > Phalangeridae > Phalanger > Phalanger gymnotis. The sequence goes on along the minus strand of JAQQSZ010006054.1, from coordinate 5,760 downwards.
ATTGCTAGCCTTGCTATTTTTTTAATTCAGCTGAAGCATAATATACTCTACTCCAACCTTTTACCATTGCCCTGTGTGTACCTCCCTGTTTCAAATATGTTTCTTTTAAACAACATAATGTATGATTTTGGTTTTTATTGCATTATGCTATCTGCCTCCATTTTATAGGGGAGTTTGCCCCATTCACATTCACAATTATGATTACTAAGCTTGTTTTTTTTTCCATCGTATACCCCCACCCCCCGTTTATGCTTTTATTTCTCCCTTCTCCCTTCCCCTCCTCAAAAGAGTTTTGCTTTTGATCACCACCTCCCTCAATATTCCCTCTGTCAGCTGCCACCTTTATCTTACCTTTTTCCCTTACTACTTCTTCCCTCCTTTCTAACTATTCCCCGTTTTTTCCCCCTTTCCCTTCCTACTACCTGAAGGTCAAATTTGATTTCTATACTTAACAGAATATGTTATTCTCTCCTTGAACCAAATCCAATGAGAATAAAGCTCAAACACTGCTCTTCTCCCTCCCTTCTTTCCCTTTATAATAATATGTTTCCGTGTGTCTTCATGTAATGTAATTTATTCTTTTTGTCTTCTCCTTGCCCCTTCTCTGATTACAATCCCCTTACATCCCGTAATTTGGGTTTTTACCATCACACTAGTTAATTTATACCCACACCCTGTCTATGTATATCCCTTTTAGATATAATAACTATTCCACTCTCAAGATTAACAAATATCATCCTCCCATATAGGCAAGTAAACAATTTGCCCTTGTTGAATAACAAGGTTTTTCTCTCTTTTTTCCCTGTTTACCTTTTCATGCCTCTCTTGAGTCTTGTATTTGAAGATTAATTTTTCCATTTAGCTCTTGCCTTTTCATCAGGAAGGTCTGGAAGTCTCTTATTTAATTGAATATCCATCTCCTTGACTGAAAGATTGTACTCAATTTTGCTGGAGAGTTGATCATTGGTTGTAGTCCAAGCTCTTTTGTGTTTCAGAATATCCTATTTCAACCCACAATCTTTTAATGTAGAAGCTGCAAAGTCTTGTGTGATCCTGACTGTAGTTCCACAACACATGAATTGTTTCTTTATGGCTGCTTGCAGTATTTTCCCCTTGACCTGATAATTCTCACATTTAGCTACAATATTCCTTGGAGTTTTAAATTGGGGATCTCTTTCAGGGGGTGTTTGGTGGATTCTTTGATGACCATTTTAACCTCTGGTTCTAGGACCTCTAGGAAATTTTCCTTGATGATGACTTGGAAGATATTGTGCAGGCACTTTTTTTTTCTTCATGGCTGTCTGCTAGACCAGTAATTGTTAGATTATCTCTCCTCTATCTAATTTCCAGGTTAGTTGTTTTTCCAGTGAGATATTTTACATTTCTTCTCTTTTTTCATTCTTTTGATTGTGTTTGACTGATTCTTGGTGACTCAGATAGTCATTAGCTTCTTTTTCTCCAATTCTAATTTTTAACAAATTGTTGTTTTCAGATAGCTTCTGCATCTCTCTTTCCATTTGGGCAATTTTACTTTCCAAGAAGTCATTTCCTCTTGTTAGGTTCTGTAATTTTTCCTTTACCTCTCTAATTTGGCTTTTAAAATCCTCTTTGAGCTCTTCCAGCAATGCTTTTTGGGCTTGAGACAAGATCATATTCCCTTTAGAGGGATAAGATGTGGGTATAGTGTCAATGTCGTCCTCTTCTAGATTCATATTTTGATCTTCTCTGTCCCCATAATACCATTCAATGGTCTTTTCTTTTTACTTTTCTAGTTTGCTTCTTCATGGTTGTTAACTTTTTTTCTGGCTTTTAAAGTGTTTCTCTGTTTCTGGGGTCCATGAGCTTCTGTCCCAAACTTCTTGTGTTGAAAGATAGTGGTCTGGTTACTGCCTTTGTGTGCTGTGGCCTCTGGTTTTGTCAGCTAGAAGCTATATCCTGCTTCAGCTCACCTGGATGTGGCTGGAGCTGGCTCTTGTGAGCCAAGGATAGAAGCCCAGTGGAGTCTTTCTGAGTTTCCCCATGGTTACACTGAAGCTCACAGCATGAGGTGTGGAGAGGGGTGGTCTGGCCACTGGAAGTGCCCTCCTCCCTTAGGGCTGCTCAATATAGCACGGGTGACCTCAGCCATTGGTCTGTGCTGGTGTCTGCCAATTTCCCTGGCTGTGATAAGACACACCAGTGGTCCTGGTGTTAATGCTTGCTGGCTCCACTTCTCTGAGCCTCAGGAACTCCTGCTGGTCTGCTGAGGTGGGTTTTTCTTAGATGCCTCCCTTCCTGCACTGGTCTCCTTCCAACACTGCAAGAGGAGGCTGAGCTAAAAGACTGCTGTGCCCCTACTTCTGGCTCCTCTACTCCAGGGTTTTTCCTAGGGTAGTATTCTATGGGTTATTCAAGATTGGCAAGGGAGGGATGAGAGCTCTTAGAGTTTCCTTGGTCAACATGGCTCCCAGAAGTTCAACAAGATGAATTTCAAACCTTTAGACTGTGGGCTGACAGTCCTTGGAGTAGCTGCTGCTGGTGGTGGAGGCTCTGCACTTCTGTCTCACCTAGCTCCAACAGATTCCCATCCTGCCTGAGAGGCCTGGCGATAGCCAGCATATGCAGTGTTCTGGGCCTGCTCCTTTTCCAGTATGGTCAGGTGTAGTTCCATGCACTCAGAGCTCTCCCAGCCTAGTGAAACAGATTCTCCCAGTCAAATTCCCGGGTTCTCTTGGGTTGGAAATCTGCCTCACTCTGTCTCCTAATGGATTCTGCCTCTCTCAAATTTGTTCAGAATCACTTTTTAAGAGGTATCTCAAAGAATTTGTGAGAGACTCGGGTATGTCCCTGCTTTCACTCCCACACTTTTTTCTTTCAAAATAATTAATTAGAAAAAAAAACTTTTTTATACCAAAATCCACTGGTTGTTTTTAAAATCAAATGACCAGTTATTTTAAAAAATAAAATAAATGCTATTTACCATTAAAAATTGATTGGTTCCATAATGAAAATACTGCATCACTGTGATACTCTTTTTATGAACCAAACAGAGAAAGGATGGGATGGATAGAGTAGTGTTGTACATTAATAAACTACATTCATGGGAGAAAATCCAGAAACTACAGGGGAGAAACTACTGAAAGAAACTAATTAGGTGTCATTCAAAAGAGGAAAAAAAAACAGAAGTGGTAATTCTGTGAGAATATACTACAGACCACCGAGTTGAAAGGAAGAAATAGTAGAGGAGTTCAGGATACATCAAAAGCCTGGAATGGAAACATAGTATTTTTATTGTGGGTAATTCCAGCTGTCTTTAAATCTGCTGGGGCTCTCATGCTGCTGAAAGCAAATCAGCCAATAAGTTTTGGGCTTCCTCGATTATAATTTTGTTCTTGAGAATGTAGAAGCTTCAACATACATTACTGATATTCAAGAGCAAATTTTAATAAATGCAGAAGAAATGCTTCCTGAATCAAAAACAATATGAACTTGGGGGAAAAGTGGGTACTCTGTGTAATTATCCATGCTCTGGGAACATCCATTTTATATTCTGTGATCCAGACAAAATGCATAGTCCTCATATGCAATGCTCCATTTCCTATCTCCAGCCCTTGGCATTAGCCATCATGCATGAATGGTATGCACGCCTGTCCTACTACAGACTCATAAAGTTCTTCTTTCCCTTTAATTTGCACCTTGAATGCTCTCTTCTACCTGAAGAATGTTCTAATGATAACGAACAATTAGTATGTTCCCTTTAAAATTACCTTGTATTTAGCTACTTTGTATACATTTGTACTTAACTTATGTTTACGCTGAGTGTTTTTGTATGATTTTTCTTGCCTCACACATTAGAATGTAAGTTTATTGAAAGTAGATCTTTCATTCTTTGTTTTTTATCCTCAGTGCCTACTACAAAGGCCCACATATAGTAAGATTTTATAAATACTTGATTATTGATTGATAGAGTAGAAGAAAGGGGTATATGAGTGTTCAAGGACGACTATCACCTCTAGTGTGAGGGCTTGTCAAGTTCTTTTCATGGCTCCTCATATATCTTTGGAATCTAGCTTCACCCAGCTCTTACCTATGGATCCAAGAAGCCGTAACATATGTACCAGCCACACTCTGTCGGACTCAATAAATGAGGTTGAAGCTTAGTGATGGCACACAAACCTGTCAGTGGGTGTCTACCCTAAGCATATGGAGATTTCCCCTGGTGGAATAGGTTCATGGGAACAATTTGCACCAGTGGTCATGAAGGTTGATGAATCAGGTGCTATGCAGACCTTAGACCTTGGTCAGATATTGAAGATGCCAAGGTCATTCACTGCATCTCAGGTCATTGCCAGTCATCTTGACTTCTGTCTTTTGACTAGACTTTGATGACTCCAGAAATGAGAGTGAGGCTGATGACTTTATGCAATTTTGCCTCACTTAAATCCAATTCAAACATAAATCAAGTCATCATCCTGTGATGTCATTGGTCCTCTACAAAAATGAAGGACAAACAACAACACAAGAAAGATGCAATGATTTTTCAATGTGTCCTAGATTTTGTTGTTCAAGCATTTAATCACTTTGGACTCTTTGTGACCCCTGGACCATACTGTCTATGAGGTTTTCTTGGTAAAGATAAGTAGTTTGCTATTTCCTTCTCTAGTGGATTAAGGTAAACAGAAGTCAAGTGACTTGCCCAGAGCCACTAATCAGTAAATGTCTGAGTCCAGATTTGAACTCATATCTTCCTGACTCCATCTCCACCACTCTATCCACTGAAACTTCTAGCTGCCCATGCTAAATTATAGGACTGTAGGTTTCAAGGGTTTCAGAGGATCATAATTATAATTTCTTTGCCTAACATGCTAAAAGACAACTCTCCTTAGAAGGGATAAAGGCTCTCAAGACTGATATTCAGAATAAAGAGCAACAACTTTTTTTTTCTTTCCTGAGAGACAAAAATGGAGTTGCCTACAGAAGTAATCACAACTGTCCTTGCTTCTCACTACCACATCCTGATTCTTTTTTATTATTATTATCACCACTTATCAATGTCTCCTCTTTTTAAAGTTCACCATATCAAAATGTGTCACTCAATTCAGATCATGGTGGTTGTTCTCTACTAGCTTTTAGGAGACATCATCCTTTCCTTCTCAAAGAATTCAGTACTTGATTCATCCATGACTTCTGTACATTTGATACTCTTCTCATCTTTTTCATGAGATGCTTTTCCCTCTCAATTTTTGACACACTGTCCTCTTATGAGTGTACACTTACTTATCTGACTGTCCCTTCTTAGTTACCTTTGGTTTGAATCTTTTTCTTCCCTATTCCAATCCATCATTCACACCACTACCAAAGAGATTCCCTTGAAGTATAGGTCTGACTATGTCATCCTCCTTCCAACACACATACATGAAATCCAGTGGCTTCCTATTACCTCTAACATCAAATATAAATTATTCTGTTTAATATTTGAAGGACTTCACAATCTGTCCCCTTCCTACCTTCATGGCTTTCTAACATAGTTCTCCCCTGCATTACTCTTCTCTCCACTCCAAACATAGGGGCCTCATTCTTTTCCCTTACAAATACTCCAGCTCCAATCTTAATCCCATTTCACTATGCTGCAGCTACCTAGGCTGCTCTCCTTAACATTACATCTTGAAGTCCATTTTTTTCCCATTCAAGATAAAGATAAAACAATACTTGCTCCATGGCATAATTCTTGAGTACTCAAGTTCATAGTGTATCTCCCTCTAATGTTACTTTATCTGTTTG
>JAQQSZ010006053.1:0-13704 GCA_028646595.1 Phalanger gymnotis | reverse complement strand
GAGCTGTGCTGTTGTTTTCAGAGCTATTTCCACACAGCCACCTCTGCCACACCAGTGTTCCTCCTCCCCTAAGAACTGCCAACCTGGACTGTGACTCAGATCTTCAGCAGGCTCTGCACTCCTGCTGGTATCTGCCGCTTAATTCCTCCCACCAGGTGGGCCTGGGGCCAGAAGCAACTGCAGCTACAGTTCTGTCCTCAGAGCTACACCACCTCTGTTGCCACCAGGGTGGTGGCCAAACTGCGAACTCCTTTCACTCTGTCCCCGCCACTTTTCCCAGTAACCTTCTCTGTTTTCTTTGGCGCTTGTGGGTTGAGAAGTCTGGTAACTGCCACAGCTCACTGATTCAGGGTGCTAAGGCCTGTTCCGCCTGGCTCCTGGTCTGGTTGGTCCAGGTGCGGTTCACGCTTGTCTCTGCTCTGCTCCCAGCTCCGTGTGATAGACCTTACCCAGACACCATCCAGGCTATCCTGGACTGGAGCCCTGTTTCCCTCTGCTATTTCATGGGTTCTGCAATTCTTGAAGTTGTTCAGAGCCATTTTTTATCAGTGTTTGGAGGGTCCTGGGGGAGAGCTTTAGGCCAGTCCCTGCTTTCCAGCCACCATCTTGGCTTCGCCCCCCAATTGCACTTTTTAAGGAGGTTTTTCTTTCCTTGAATAAGTTTTCGTGCTGTTCTCCGTTCTGCTAATTGTGGTTTTTAAGGCATTCTTCTCTTCTTATGCTTTTTGTACCTCTTTTACCACTTATTTGGCTTACTCTGATTTAGAAGGTGTCATTTTCTTCAGTATTTTTATGTCTCCTTTGCCAAGCTGCAGACTTTTTTCCTGAAGTTCTTGCATCACTCTCATTTTTCTTCCCAATTATTCCTCTACCTCAAAATCCTTTTTAAGATCTTCTATGACTTATTTTTTATGTTTTTTTCTCAGCATATTTCTTGACTTTAACTCTTTCTTAAAGTAAGTCTCTGCTTCTAGATTGGAGGGTGCACTGTCCCAAGCTGCAGAAGGTATGTTTTCAGTTCTTCCATGGCGCTAGGATCTAAGGAGAGGTGTTTTTTACTACTTTTCTGGCCCGTGGTCTGATCTGTGAGTCACCACCAACATTCTTTTCTGCCCTGAAATTGTGTCCAGTGCCGCCAGTCCACTGTTGCCACAAGCTCTAGTCTGTTAGTGCTTCTCCTCACCCTGGGACAGTCACCCAGGACTGTGTCCTGTATCTGAGTATGGGCAAATCAATAGAGTCCTGCTTCAGGCTAGCAAAGATACCCCTGTAATCTCCTTTTGACCAGTCGTTCCAGCTCCTTATCATCTTGGTTCAAGAGCTCCAGAAGCAGTTATTGCCACTGATGATTTATTAGCTCTCAAAGCCTTCTTCTGCTTTGCCAGGCTGTGCTGTGCTGATATGGCCTTTGCTGTTCTGTGTTCCACTCTCAACCAGGTATGACATATCTTTTGTGCTGAGCTTCTAAGTTGTCTTTGGCTGGAAGATTATTTCACCCTATCCTTTGTGGGTTCTGCTCCTCTAGGACTTTTTATGGTGCTATTTAAAGTTGTTTGGAGGAGTTTGGGTAGGGAGCTCAGGCAAGTCACTGCCTTTTCTCCACCACCTTGATTCTGGCAAAAGTCTAACTTTCTATTTGCCTTTGGTCTGTTTTGTTTTGTTTTGTTTTTTTAAGAAATTTTTGAAAGTCTTATACTTCATTGAATATCCATTTTTTTCCTCTAAAGACTTATACTCAATTTTGCTTGGTAAACAATTCTTGCTTGTCATCCTAGCAGCTTTGTCTTCTGGAATATCACATTCCAAGTCTCCCTATCCTTTGATATAGAAGCTACTAAATCTTATGTTATCCTGACTGTGGCTCCATGATATTTGAATTGTTTCTGGATGCTTGTTATATTTTTCCTTGTCCTTGTAGTTCTGAAATTGGACTGTGATATTCCTGGAAGTTTTCTTTTTTGGATGTATTTCAGGAGGTAATCAGTGGATTCTTTCCATTTCCATTTTAGCCAATGGTTCTAGAATATCAAGGTGCTTTTCCTTGATAATTTCTTGTAACATGATGTCTAGGCTCTTGTCAGGTAGTCAAAAAATTCTTAAATTATATTTCCTGGATCTATATTCCAGGTCAATTATTTTTCCAATGAGGTATTTCACATTTTCTTCTCTTTTTTCATTCTTTGGATTTTGTTTTATTTTCTTGTTGTATCACAGTGCCATTAGCTTCCACTCTAGTGAGCTCTTGTACTTCCTTTTCCATTTAAGTAATTCTGCTTTTTAATTAGTTCTGTTCTTCAGTGAGTTTTTACATTTTTTTCATGTGATCAATTCTGCTTTTTAATAAATTCTTCTCTTCTATGGATTTTTCTGGCTCTTTTTATCGTTTGGCCTGTTTTGCTTTTTAGGGTGTTATATTCAGGACCTTTTCTGCCTCCCTTACCAAGCTTTTGACTCTTTTTTCATGATTTTCTTGCATCAATCTCATTTCTTTTCCCAATTTTTCCTCTACCTTTCTTATTTGATTCTCAAAATCCTTTTAGAGCTGTTCTAGAAATTCTTTTTTGGTAGGGGCAGGGGCATTATGAAACCAAGTTACATTTTTCTTTGTTCTTTTGCATGTATCAGTTTTTACTTTGCTACCTTTTTCTGAGTTTGTGTTTTCATCTTCCTTGTCATCATAGTAATGTATTTATGGTCAGGTCTTTTTAGTGTTTGTTCATTTTTCTTGACTTTCAACTGTATATATTAAAGTTGGGCTCTATTTTTGAGGTGGAGGGGGAACTGTCTCAAGCTTCATATTTTTTCTGCAATTGCTTTGGGAGCTAATTCACAGGGGTGTATAAGTTTTTAGTTCTTCTGACATGATATGATCTAAGGAAAGTTGTATTTACTACTCTCCTGGTCTGTGTTCTGGTCTGAGTGACCACAATCACTTGTATTCTACCTTGGAACTGTGGACCCAAGCTATGATATGCTATTGCTCCCCCTCTCAGCCTAGGACTATAACATTGGACTGTGATCCAGATTGTAGTATGGGCAATGCAACAGAGTCCTGCACCCAGTACTAACAAAGGGACCACTGTAATCTCCTTTTGACTAGTTTATGACACCCTTACCTTTTGTGGGGTGAGAGTTCCAGGAAGCTTATGAGGTTGCTGCTGGTGATTCAGTAGCCCAGAAGATCTGTTGCTGATTCACTGGGGCTCAGCCAGCACTGCAACAATTCGTGATGAAGTATGATCTACTCTTACCACAGTTTAATGGACCCTTCCTATCAACCTTCTATGTTTGCTTGAGCTGGAAAATTGTTTCATCCCATCCATTTGTAAGTTCTGCTGTTCCAGAAATCATTTTAATGCATTATTTAACAGTGTTTGGAGGGGAATTTGGAATAGATCAGGAAAGTCCCTGCCTTTTGTCCTCCATCTTGCCTCTTCATCTAACTTTCCAGAGGTCACACACATAGTAAGTGACAGAGCCCCAGATCTTTTCAATTGGTGTTCTTTCCCATAAATCGTTAAAGAGATTGTTTTGAAATTGAAACATTAGTGGTGAAATCCTACTTTTAGACAAACTACAGAGTGCTTAGAAGCTGAGATGATGAGTGTCAAAAAGCAAACAAAAAACAATAGCAAACAACACAGCATTTCCACTTTTATGTGTTGCATCAATAGAAATATAATACAAGAAAGACGGTACTGTGCTTTCTGCTAGAGAAGGAAAACTCAAGATTACTCTGTGTGTGTGTGTGTGTGTATGTGTGTGTGTGTGTGTGTGTGTGTGTTGGTTAATACAATTCCATTGTCATAGGAAATTTCATCTGGAAAAGATGTCCTTAACCTGGAACTTAGAAGTGATAAACTACATCTTTATTTCAGTATGATTTCTTTTGCTTTGTAGTATAATATATTTTATTGGATACATTAAAAAAAAACATTATTTTGAGAAGAGGTTCACAGATTTCACCAGATTGCCAAATGGGTCTAGAACACAAAAAATAGTTAAGAAGCCTAGCTCTAGATATAAGAGCTTAGGGCTTTGTCTAACCAAAAGACAATTTCTGCCAACCCAGAGAAAGCCCCACTTGGAGCAAGTTTCTGGGAAATAGTAATGCCAAAGGCACAATAATAGAAAGGTAGAGAAAATACTAGTTGGTACATTCTTGGAACAACTAGGAACCTCAGAAGAAACCATACCACTGGGGCCAGAGAGAGAATACTAGTAGAGCAGAGATCTGGAAAAAAAAAGTTACACAGATACATGCTGGGAACCACAGGGAAGGATGATGCCAATTACCAAACTGGAACGACTCTGCCAGCTGAGTGTATCTGATACATAGCAGAAAACTTCTGAGAGAAGTATTTACAATCTCATCTATTGGGAACTACCAAAGGAGAGGAAATTGAGATTGATAAATGGTTAGCAGATTAGATAAATCTTTAAGATAAATTTGCTAGTTAGCAAGTATTTATTCATTTTATTATATTTTTAAAAAATTGTGCCAAATAATTGTGGGAAAAGCATGGTATTTGAGGTTAGAGTCTCTATGACCAGATGACCTCTATACACCTTCTAGGTCAAATAACTTGTCATAGTTTCTCTAGCTTCAGTGACCAAATATATTAATATATCTTTCCACATCTGACAACAGGAAATATACACCAATTGTTGTTAATTTGTTTTTCTTAAGAACTTGATAGAATTTTTCATATCACTTTAGATAGCAACCTTTGCTGGTGAACTGCCAGACCTACAGTGGGGAGCAATTCTCAGGACTGAATTTTCTGAGCTCTGTATTCCCCTAATTTTCTAGCATTATCTCCCTCAAGAGATAGCATTTATTTTGTGAAAGGAGTGAGGAAAATTTTCCAGCTACCCTTAACCAAAAGATAGAAGAATTCATAAAATATAAAATAGACCATTTTGACTACACGGAATTAAAAAGATCTCACATAAATAAAAGCAATGAAGATAAAAGAGAAATAATAGGAAAACATTTGCATCAAATAGCACCAATATGAATATGACGGATGAAAAATCTAGGTAACTGACAAAATATACTACACTAAAAAGCAAAGGATTTGAACAGTTTTTAAAACAAGGGTTGCAAAGTATGAATATCCAAATGAAAATTAGACCCAAAACTTTAATAGTAAGATAAAAGCAAGTTAAAACTATTTGTCTTCTAATCACATAATGCAAATTGACAAAGAGGACACCCCTTCTTTCCATTGGTGAGGTCCTCCCAGAAACTGCATTTTGAGGAATTACCCAAGCCAATCATATTCTTTTTCTTTCATTCCTCTATTGGCTCCATTTTGAGTCTGAGTATCTCCTCCCCTACCTTGCTCTATGGCCTCACATCAATATCACCACCTCTCAGTTTTACTTCCTTTTTTAGGTGTCCTTTCTTCTTAAAATTAGGGTCTTTACATATATATATATATGTAATGTGATTTAGTATGTGATTTCGCAGAGACTAACAAAGTGACTGTAACAAAATAAACATTTAATAAACACGTATTAACTTGTAGGAAGGTATCAATTGGATGTAGTTTTGGTGATCTGTAAAATGGTACGATTATTCTCTATTTCAATTTGGAATCATGCAAGTAATGCAATATATACTTGTGTATATGTATATATGTGTGTACACATGTATATGTATATATAATTTGTGTGTATACATATGCATAAATACATATATACACACAGAATATATATCTGTCTGTCTTATCTGTCTATATATACACATGCACACATACATACATATATACAAATCTCCTTTGACCTGAGGATCCCACTATGTGCTATAAATGCCAAGAAAGTCAAATACAGAGACAAAGCTTCAATTGGGGAATGGCTAAAACAAACAAAAAAGGAGTGAGGGGAGTGGAATGAAATGCTATTGTAAAAAACGATGACTGAGGAATTCAGAGAAACAAGATGTTATAGGGTGAAATATACAGGAGCAAAGAATAATATACACAATAACTTCAACAAGCATGTAAATATGTAGATCTGTATGTAGACTAAGATATGTAGATATCTATGTAGTAGAATATGCCAAAGAAATGATGAAAAAAAATTTCAGGGAATTTTAGGAAATTTTTCATGACCTGATGTTGCATAACATGAATAGGATCGGAATAATTAAAAAAAAATAATATTGTAAAAAAAGACTTCAAAAGACTTAAGCACTGTGATTGTAGCATTAACCAATCAGTGCTTCAGATAAATCATGTTACCCTCTTCTTGAAAGAGAAATCATAACCTAATGGCCACAAATACACTTTTTTTTCCTCAACTTGATTAGCTTGTGGGTTACAAGTTGTTTTTTTCTTTTGTTCTCTAATTGGCAGGATTTGAAGAGGAAAGTGGATTTATCAATAATAATGAAAAGAAAAAAGTTGCTGAACCATTTATATATGCACAGAACAATAAATAAGGAAGTTCAGAAGGAAACATAGAGAGTGGTAACAGTTTTGAAATTAACATGTTGAATGCACTGTATGATTTTTGAATAGCAAATTGCATGGATCAAAGATTCTCAATTTTATATGCCATTCTCTCTTGGTCTTTTACTTTATACAGAAGAATGATTGTGGTTTTTTTTGTTTGTTAAGTTAAGGAACAAAAGATAAAAGAAAATAGCCACCCTTCTTAAAAAGGTAGCAAGAGAGGTAGCCACCAAACCCATCACTAATGGTGGACTTGGGATATATGGCCAAGCAGTTTCTAAATATAATGCTCTGTGAAGTACAACTCGATACATCTCTGTAACAGACACCTTAGAGTTTAGTAGAAATAGCAAAGACTCTGGAATTGGCAGAAAGACTTGCATTGAAATTCCACTTATGATACGTATCTGTGTGACTGTAACTCATGCAAGCTCCTTGGGGCTCAAATTCTTCATTGATAAAATGAAGAAGTTGGAAATCTATGTAGGTTTGAAATGTAGTATTTGAAATCACACTCAGTACAGCTTGCCATGCAACAGTAGCTTGCTCCGTTTCATTCTTTAAAACAAGAAGGCTAAGACAAGTGCTCTCCAGGTGTGTTCAGGAAACAGTAGTATCTCCAGTGGGAGGCCTGCCGAATCCTTTCCAGGGCTGCTTTCCATCTTTGGTGTCCACCTGTTCCACCTAACTCTCTCCTGTAGCATGTACAGCAGCCACACCCTGGTAAACTATTTTGGCAGGTGGACTAAACCGGGTTGAGGGTCACCGAGGGGTCCCAAGCCATCAGTGAAATAAGTGAGGCTTCACCCCAAGCATGTGAAGACTACCCCTGATGGAATGAGTGGCTGAGAACAATTTGTTCCAAAGACCATGAAGGCAGCTGAAGCAGGTGCCGTGGAGCACTTAGAGCTCAGTTAGACGTCAAAGATGTCAAGGTCGTCCAATGTATCTCAAGCCATCACCAGTCATCTTGACTCTGTCCTGCCACTTGACAGTGATGGCACTGGAGGAGAAAGTGAGCCCAATGACTTTGTGCAACTCTGCTTCACTTAAAATCAATTTATGCAGGAATCAAAAGACATTACCCATACCATTTTACCATTTTTCCCTATCTCAAAGTCCTCTGGTGACAGGCAAATGACAAAGCAGCAGGTGTAGATTACACTGGGAGGTGTAGTTACAACTCTGCACATAGGCAGCCCAGGCCATAGGCTTGTCTTCTCACTGGAAGCAGCAGTGGGATTTGTCATCCCCTGGGTGTCTCAGCAGCCTTTTAAGCATCACACCACTCGCCCCCTAGTGTGAGGAAGGGGCTAGAGAAGGTGCCCTAAAATTATCTACTTACCCAACCCTGGCTTGACTACCATGACAAGCAGGGATCCCACTCTATGGTCAAAACACACAAAAATGTACAAAATACTTCTGTAAAGATGATTCCACTCACAATCTGCATATGTCATGTATGCGCATTTGTAGAAAACACAAAATCCAGTAGACCTGAAAGTCACACAGCTTTTGTTGCAAAAGAGCTCAGCAGGTATCACATCCAATAGCAGCCCTGAATGAAACAAGGCTGGCAATGAAGGCCAGCTTACTGAAGTTGGAGCTGGATACATGTTTTTTTTTTTTTTTCTGGTGTGGCTGCAGTGAAAAGAAGCATGATGAAGCTGGCATAGGTTTTACAACCAAAACTAATCTAATCAACAACTTGTATGCTTGCCAAAAGGCTCATGACATAGTCGGCTCATGACAATGCAATTACCACTTGCAGGAAGACACCATCCACCATCATTGGTGCTTATCCTTCCGCCATGATGAAACCTGATGAGGTCAAAGAAAATTTTTATGAAGACCTAGAAACCCTTATTATCAATGTGCCAAAATTGGACAAGCTTATAATTCTGGGTGACTTCAATGCTGGAGTAGGCTCAAGCTACCAGACTTGGCAGGGAGTCCTAGAAAGGAATGGAGCTGGAAACAGCAACAGCAATGGTCACTTACTACTAAAGATGTATGTGTCTCATGATCTTCTCATCACCAACACTGTCTTCCATTTACCTAAACATAATGAAACTTTATGGATGCACCCTCACAGCAAACACTAACATTTAATAGACTGATTGTAAGGAGAAGAGATGGACAAGATGTGAAAGTGATGAAGGCCATGAGTAGCGCAGAGTGCTGGAATGATCATAGACTTATCCTCTCCAAGCTAAATATTCACATTCAACAAAAGTAGGGGTCCTAAGTAAAATGACTACCAGAGGAATTAATGTCAACAGATTAGAGCTCTTCTCTGAGCAGGAACAGTTTGTTGCTTACATGGAGGGAAACTTGAGCCAACACAAAGTTGACGACAGTGGAGTGGAAAAGGACTGGATAGCTTTCAGAGATTTGGTGTCCAGCACTGCATTTACTCATCTGGCCTAGAACATTCACAAATATTAAGTTTGACAAAAAAAATGATGGGGAAATTCAGAAGCTCTTAAATGAAAAAAATGAGAACTCCACAAAGTTTACCAGCAGGATAGTTTATACTTTTCTAAGAAAGCAGAATTTAATTCCATCAAAAATAAAGTACAAGTGAGTCTTAGAGAGATGCAGTACTCTTGGCTCAGTAAGAAGGCAGATTAAATTCAGTTTTATGCTGTTAGTGACAGTCCAAAGTGCTTTTATGATATCCTGAAAGCCATTTGTGGGCCAAAGACCTATGATGCATCTCAAGTACTCAGTGCTGATGGGGCCACATTGATTAATGATAAGGATATCATCCTAGAGAGATGGGCTGAACGCTTCCACAGATTTCTCAACAAAATGTCATCAATCAATGCTGAAGCCATTGACTATTTACCTCAGGTTGAAGCCAATCCCTTCCTAGCTGAAGTTAAAACTAGAGAAGAGGTTTTGAATGCTATTAGTCTTCTTTTGTGTGGCAAAGTACCTGATGCCTATTCTGTTCCAGTTGAGATTTATAAGGTGGGGCTTCCATTGCTTATACAAAAGCCAACAGGAATTTTCTGAGTTATATCTCTAGGGGAGATTATCCCCTAGGAGCTCAAGGATGTCTCTATTATCCATCTCTATAACAGTAAAGGAAGTAGATTTTCTTGTGACAATCATAGGAGGAGAGGAGTTTCTCTCTTAATCATCACTGGCAAGATTCTTGCTAGAGTCCCTCTTAACAGGTTGATCTTTCACCTGGAAGATGGTGATTTACCTGAGGCTCAGTGTGGCTTCAGAAAGGGTTGATGAATTGTTTATATTGTGTTTGCTGCCCAACAACTCCAGGAGAAATGCCAGAAGCAGAACAGAGGTCTGTACATAACATTCGTACATCTGACCAATGCCTTTAATACTGCCAGTCATGCAGGCTTATGGAAAATCATGTCAAATTTGGTTGCCTTGAGAAGTTCATTGGAACGGCATGTCGATTTCATGACAGCGTGCTTGTCCACGTTCTGGGTAATGGACAATGCTCTTGCACTTTCCCAGGTACTGATGGAGTGAAATAAGGCTGTGTTTGCTCCCATGCTTTTTAGCATGTTGTTTTTAGCTATGTTGTGAAACACCTTAAACAGCATCAAGGTCAGCTACCCCACTGATGGTAAATTCTTCAACTTGAAAAGGCTACAAGCCAAGATCAAAGTGGGGGGAGTGTTGGTGCGTGATTTTCTGTTTGCAGATGATTGGTTACTCAACGCAGTCTCTGACACTGAGATGCAACAAAGTATGGGTCACTTCTCTGCTGGTTGTATTAATTTTGGCCTAAGAATTAACACCAAGAAAATATAGGTACTCCAATAGTGAACGCCACACCGTTTATACTTGGAAACGTTGGTTACAGCAAATGGAGAAATTTTGAATGCTATAGATAAGCTCACTTGTCCTTGGCAGTGCACTTTCCAGGGATACACACATTGACGATGAGGTTGGCACACACATTTCTAAAGCTAGCTCAGTGTTTGGGAGGCTCTGAAAGAAAATGTGGGAGAGAAGATGAGAGAAGGGAGAAGAGAAGAGACTGACTATTAAACTGAGGGTCTACAGAGCCATTGTGTTGACTTCATTGTTATATGCCTGTAAACCTGGACAGTATACCAGTGCCATGCCAGGAAATTGAATCACTTCCATTTGAATTGTCTTAGAAAGATTCTGAAGATCACCTGGCAGATTAAGATACCAGATATTGACGTCCTTTCTTGAACTAAGTTGCAAATATGGGCTGGCCACATTGCTCAAATTCCAAATGTATGTTTGCCTAAAAGACTATTTTATGGAGAACCTACACAAGGCAAGTGCTCACATGGAGGTGATAAGAAGAGATACGAGGACATGCTCGAGGTCTCTATGAAGAATTTTGGAGACATGGGAGATACTGGCACAGGACTGCCCAGCATGGTGTGTCTTCATCAGAGAAGGTACTGTGCTTTATAAGCAAAGCAGAATTTACATAGCTCAAAAGCAATATAAGATAAGCAAATTTAGACAATCCACCCCAAATATTTCAATTTGTGCCCAACCTGTGGTAGAGCATTCTGAGCTCATATTGGTCTGATCAGCCACAGTTGACTTTTACATAGCGATGTTATTTTGGTCTTCGAAAACAGACAACAATTAAATGCTCTCGGTATGGACTCATAATCTTGTCCAGCCACGACTCTACAAAGCAGTGATGGGAGCCAACCCACTACATGTTTCTGAGTCTTGTATCATCTATGCATTCTAGAAGTTTCTTGATCAGTTTCAAGGAAGTCACCTGTGGGTGGGGCATTATCAGAAGCGATGATATACATGGAGTCATGTTGAAAGTACTGAAGGAGATTCCCTTGCAATAGCAGTCTTCAGCAATAGACTAACATAAATTATAACATATACGAGTAAAATAAAAACCTCAATTTAGTTCAAAAGGAATGATAATACATATATTTATGTGCGTATATGGCTGTAAAGTTTGCCAAGCACTTAGTGTATGTACATTACATACACAGAGACCACATGTTTTGATCCCTCCCTGCTTCATTTTTTATGTTGCTTCCTAAGAACACAGACCAGGCCTGCCTCCTTGTAGCCTTAGTGTCTGCTTTGAAAAAAAATGGAAAGAAGGATTCAGTGACTACCCTAACATTCTATCTGCCAAAATCTGATCTAACATGTATATACATTCTCCTTGTTATATATAACTATCAGATAGTACCTAGGGGAAAATAAAGGCCATGTGGGGAAAGACGTTACTTGTATAAGACATATTAGGATTGTGGGTGGGGGAGGGGAAAAAAGTCTTTCTCCATTCTCCCATGTTGCCCACTGTTAAAATTAGACTGTTTCTTGCAATATAAATTTAAGTTCTTCAGGACCTTAAAACAAACCTGTGTGGTAACAATTTCTTCTATTTGTATCCCAATTTTGTACACGAGCAAGCTGAAGCCTGGGAGAATGAACTGACATACCCGTATTAATGATGAAAATTGCTCATATTCATCTAGTTGATTAAGGTTTGCAGATTATTAACTTATATTGGAATTTTATGACAACCTTGTGAGGTAGACCTTATTGACCTTATTATCAGCCTCATTTTTAAGATGAAGTAACTAAGACTCAGAGAAGTTTATTGACTTGACCGGAGTCACACAGCCAGCAAGTGCCAAGGTTGGGATTCATGTCTATGCCTTATGAAAGCTGAGTTCAACACTTTGCCTATTATACTACACTGCACTCCACCCCCCATAAAAAAAAAAAAACCATCAATAAAGTAAAAAGCAGAAATTTTGGGTGGATTCCATCATTGGTAAAAATGGATTTTCAGAGAAGTAAATATTTGAACAAAGCTGTATTTTTGCCTACAGAGCCATATATCCTTTGTATCTCATATGAATTAAGCTATTTGTAGGAAAAGTGGACCATTTCTCAACAGTATCTTATGGATAGACTTCAGTCAAAATGATCTCCTTTGCTAGAGAAACCCAGCACTTAGATGGCAGGCTTATTGAAAATAACAGAAAAAAAGTTCAGAGAAAATGACTAGATATTTTCTCACCTACATTTCTTTAAAGTCTCATAAATCCCTGAAAGAAGTGTTTATTAAGCTGCTTAGATCTTTAGGATATAGACATTCTAGGCAGGAACTTGTTATAAGTAACATTTTATCATTGGATTGTGTTTCTTGCACTGAGCACATCTAAACTGATATGAATTCTTGAATGAATGAATCTTTTGTAAATAGTTTGAGAAAGACAGCAAATGTTATAGAAGGGTTCTGGGACTTCTATTTAGTGCTTCTTTCTTTATCGCTATCTGCGATCTGCAGATCTGGAAGGGCAGAATGAAACTCATTGCCGCTGAATTCAAGACCAAGGTCGTTGAGGAGATAAAAAGAGGTCATCTTTGGGCCTAAATGAGTTCCAGACTCTTGCCCTTGAGAAGCAATAGCCCAGATTACTGGAAGCATCTGTGATTCCCTGTACCTCTATGGGTAAAACTTGGGGAGAGGGGAAAAAGAAGAGGGGAAACTTGAGCAAAATTGCTCTATCTTACAAAAGTGGAAAGACTTCTGTAAGCTAAAGACTAGGAAGCTTAATGTCCACTCCTAATAAGATTCTACAATTTCAAAAGATTGTTTAAGAGTATTTAGAAAGGGAAAGAGTGGTTACTAGGGGACAGCATGAGATTGTTTTAAGAACACCTCAAACAAGACTAACTTTCTTTCACTTTTGGAAGAAATTACCAGAAAGATAGATCAGAATACAGAAGGCACATGATAAAGTATCTCAGAAAAGTGCTATGGGCAAAGTGAAGAGATGCAGACCATATAATACTGAGTGAATGAAGATTACTGGTTGAATTGCTAAAAGTTTGGTAGGAGTCATGAGGAGTGGTTGGATTAATCCCTGAGGTTTCTTCTAAGTTTATGAGGTCTTGCTTTCATTACTTATTTTTTTGCCATTTTGCCTACAATTATAAAGCACAGAACATATCATCAGGATCATCTGAGATTGATATTATCTTGGATGACAGGGAAAATAGTTCATTTTTCCAAAAGAAGAATAAAGAGAATGAGAGGAAGAATGAGGCAAGAAACAATCTGTTCTACATTGAACTGGGCAAACTCTTGCTGAATGACAAAGCTGGTCACTAAATTTGTTCTAATCTGTTACTTGTGCCTCTATTGGGTCACTGGAGCCACTGGCTACATTAGGACAACTAGGTGGCATAATGGAGGGAGTACCAGGGCTAGAGTCAATAAGAA
>JAQQSZ010006052.1:0-13705 GCA_028646595.1 Phalanger gymnotis | reverse complement strand
AGTTTATGTTTTTCTTGGAGGCTTTTGTTGTAGGCTCTTTGACTTTGTTGACTTCTTCTGGCTGTATCTGTTGGTCTTCTTTGTCCCCAAAGAAGGATTCCAGAGTCTGAGACTGAATCTGGGTGAGTTTTCATTGCCTGGCCATGTTCCCAGCCAACTTACTTGACTCTTGAGTTTTTCTTGGGGGTATGACTGCTTGTAGAGTAAAGAGAACTATATTCCAAAGTTGGGGTGATGCGCCAGCTCTGCCACACCAGCACTCCTCCTTCCCCAAGAACCCCTAACCCAGACTGGACTCAGATCTTCAGCAGGATCTTCACTCCTGCTCTGATCCTTCACTTAATTCCTCCCACCAGGTGGGCCTGGGGCCAGAAGCAACTGCAGCTGTAGTTCTGTAGCTGCCCCACCTCCTCTGCCCTGGGGTGGTGGCTGAACCTCGAACTCCTTTTTTTACTCTGTCCCCAGCAGATTTTCCCACTAACCTTCTCTGTTGTCTTTGGTATTTGTGGGTTGAGAAGTCTGGTAACTGCTGCAGCTCACTGATTCAGGGCGCTAGGGCATGCTCCTCCCAGCTCCTGGTCTGGTCGGTCTGCACCGTCCATGCTGGGCTCTGCTCTGCTCCCCTATGATCCCAGCTCAGTGTGTGAAAGACCTCACCCAGCAACCATCCAAGCTGTTCTGGGCTGGATCCCTGCTTCCCTCTGCTATTTTGTGGATTCTGCAGTTCTAGAATTGGTTCAGAGCCATTTTTATAGGTTTTTGGAGGGACTTGGCGGGGAGCTCATGCTAGTCCCTGCTTTCCTATGATCTTCATTTTATAAATAAACAAACTAAGACTGGGAGAACTCAGGTGATTAGCTCAAGGTCAAAGAAGGAGTACAGACAGAATCCAGATGTTAACTACAGTTTTCTTTGTTGTTGTTGTTTTTTTTTTTTTGAGGGGAGGAAGGCAGGGCAATTGGGGTTAAGTGACTCACCCAAGGTCACACAGCTAGTACATGGGTCAAGTATCTGAGGCTGGATTTGAATTCAGGTCCTCCTAACTCCAAGGCCGGTGCTCTACTCACTGTACCACCTAGCTGCCCCAACTAAAGTTTTCTAATCGTGAATCTGGTGTCCTTTTCTTCTACTTTGCCATGGCTGCCTCTCCTTGTCACACACACACACACACGCACAACAACAACATACAGTTGATGTTAGGGAAATGGAATTATCATATAATGATACGAAAAGTCAACGACCTAAGATGTCAATCTAGTCCAACTTCCCATTTTACGGGTGAGAAAACTGAGTCTCAGAGGGGTTGGCCACAAAGTCACACTTTGGGAAGTGGGAGGATTTGAAGAGAAGTTCTCTATTTCAAGAGCTGTTGCTTATCACACTATCATCATGTCGTGTCTTTTATAATTAAACCCCAAATTCCTGGACTCTCCTGAGTTTCCTTTATAATTAGGGAGGGTGTCCTGCATGTGAAATGGAGGTATTTGACTAGATGATTTCTAAGCCCCATTCAGATTTTAAAATTCAGTGAATTATATTTATATTGTTTAGTACTTAGTAAAGCACATACATAGAACAGTAAAGTCTATGGCCATCCTATGGACAATTCAATTGAAAGGAAGCTTCTGGAGGGCAGGGTTGTTTCATTTGTATCTCTAGTACCTAAAATGGAGCCTAGCACATAGTAGAAAGTAAAAAAAGGTTTTGAATGAATGAAAACAATTCTACAGTTTTGTAACTCCTATGTCACAAAGTGTGTTTACATTTCCAAGGTGGCTCTTTTTATTGGTTTCAGAAATCTGAAACTCTGATGGGCAGTCAGGCATTCTCTCACTTGGAATCATGTTGCTCATATTATTAAAAAAAAAAGAAATTTTAATAATGATAGGCAACCCTGTCTTTTGAAGATCCCCCTTGAAATTCCAAAGTCAGAGAAAGCATTTTCTCATGTAGGCATCTACCATTCTTAACACTTCCCTCTGTTGATTAGTTGACTCCCTACATCCAGCTAACTGAAGTTGCTTTCCCATGAGCACCACCCTATACTGGTGACTGATGATAGAGTGTTTTAACGTAGTGATGCCAAACTCAAATAGAAACAGGGCCACTAAATCATACCTGAGGACCCCTGCAGGTTGTGTATTGACTTAGAAAACTACACATGTATTTTTTATTTATTTTATTAAATGTTTTCCAATTACATATTAATATGGTTAGGGAAGCAGTGTTACCTATGTTTGATACCTCTGGTCTAATAATCCCATATATTCCCTAAATAGTTAAGACTCTGAGGACCCCCATCTTGAAAGGCAGGCACCTTTTGTGGAAATAAGGAGGGCTCAAAGTTGCCCGTAACAGTGATTGATTAACCTTTGGGCTATAAGGCTATTTTCCTGGTGCAGTAGTAGTGATTGGGTGTTTGTAATGGAGAGTTTGAAGAGTAGAGTATGAAAGTATAGGGGATGGACAGTTAGGTGGCACAGTGAGTAGAGTACCGGCGTTGGAGTCAGGAGAATCTGAGTTCAAATCCGGCCTCAGACACTTGACACACTTACTAGCAGTGTGACCTTGGGCGAGTCACTTAACCCCAATTGCCCTGCCTTCTCCCCTTCCAAAAAAAGTAGAGAGGGAAGAAGAGTAAAAATATGAACTTGTGAAAGGTGAGAGTGTTGGAGTCAGTAAATATGTCACTGGGGTTGTTAATTTACAGATTCTTAGGCTATTTAGAGTGAGAACTTTAGGCCTTTGGGTAAAACTTCCTAAAGCTTCCTAAACACAGTTTCTCCTTTGGAGGGAACTATGATAATGGTGCTTGTGGGTTAAAACAGCTCATTGAGTGCAGGACCCTCAGCTTATATTCAGCTGGGAAGAATAAAGGTGTGCATTTTGGGTCTGTTGTGACAGATCCCTGTCAGACATGGATAGCAGACTGACACAATTTTCAACCTCACCTTAAGGAGAGAGAGTACTTGGCCTGGCAAGAGTGGACTTTGAACCAGACCATGAGAAGGTGTGTATTTCTGTTGGGGTTCATGTCACAGTGGCCATATATGGCAGTAGCAATATCCTAAACCCCACCCCCCACCAAGTTAGACTAATTTTCCTTAAAAGGTAGTGACATTACCCTTGAAGCTTGATTGACTCAGGGGACTAGATGCTTAGGGTGTTGCTACAAATTCCTTGCTACCTGAGTACAAAATAGCCAGATTTAAGTCCTAACTAAAATCCCAACTTCTACAGGAAGCTTTTCCCAGGCCTCTTAATTCCAGGGCTTTCTCTCTTTTAATTTTTCCTACTTATCCTGTACATATCTTCCTTTGTATTTGTTTACATGTTTTCTCCCCCATTAGATTGTAAGCTCCTCAAGGGCAGGCATGGTCTTTTGCCTCCTTTTGTTTCCCCAATGTCTTAAGACAGTGTCTAGCACAAAGCAGGTGCTGAATAAATGTTTATTGATGAATCAACTGAATTAACTTGCAGTGTCCTCAAAGCCTAACCTTGTTGAATAGCTATCTCTTGCTGTGACTTAGTAAATTTCTCTTTGCTAACTGTTGAATGACCTGTAAGGGTCTCACTTCATTCCAATATTGAACAGAAACTATCAGGCAACTGGCCTGTTAGACCCAGCCCAGAAAACCATGGGTCAATCAATCAATCAACAAGTATTTAGATTCTCTGGGTATTAACAGGTAGGTATTCAATAACTCTTCTTACTTAGCCAATGATTTATCCAGAAGAATGTAAGCTCCTTGAGGTAAGGACTTTTTCTGTTGTTTTTATCTTTGTGTCATCTGGATCAGGAGTTCTTAGCTTTTTTGTGTGTCGTGGACTCATTTTGTAGTCTGGTGAAGCCTATGCAATCTTAGTAAAGATAACACTTTTAAGTGCAAACAGTAAGTTATGGAAGATTACAAAAGAAACTAATTGAACCAATATGTCAAAGTATTTAAAAAAAATTGTGGATCTTAGATCAAGAACCTGTGATCTAGAAACCATGTGATACCTGTTCTATTAATTCTGATTTTATTGAATATACGCAGAGCTCAGTGTGCTTGGGAGTAGTGCCCACTGAGCAACAGACTGTGGACACACTTTGTCTTGATTCTGTGTGGGATGAAAGACCCTCGCCAGTTAAAAAACATTAATTTTTAGTAAGGAGCCATCTCAGGGTGGGAACAGAAATAAAATTTTATTCAATTCTTGCGAGAATAGGTAGTCCTCTGCCGGAACAGATCTAGTAAGGGAGGCAAAGTATAAGAGGCAAAACACCAATAATTATACCTAATGCAAGAGAATCCCTGCCCACCTCTGACCCTTCTCGCCATTGGCTGGGAGGCAGGCGTCCAATCTGAGTGCGGAAAAACTAGACAAAGAGCTGGGAAATCAAGGCACAGAAACTCCAATTCCCATTCCCTTAGTTAATGATTACAACTGAGATGACATCTATAAACATGAAGAAGGAGAATAGGATAAGGGGAGGGGGAGACCCTCTCCATTCTTCTTCAGCACCTTTACAGTAAAGGAAAGCAGGTCACAGTGACCCTATCCTTCTTAGCAAATCTTTGAACCAGAACCAGAAGAAAGAACAAAAAGTTCCAGAGTAAAAAAAAAGAAACTTTCCCAGAGGCTGAGCAATCAAACTCTCATGGCCTCAGAATTTTTCCACTTCCCTATTTCCCTATTTCTTGATTTTAAACATTTTTAAGTATAGATATAAATATAAATACACACACACACACATACACACATATATATTCCCTGCGAAGTCTTCACATTTTATTTTCTCACTACCTCACATGATTTGATAGAAAAGAGTCGTTGTCCCTGATGTTATGATGATATGTTACCCTGATTCAGGGTAACATATGCCTTATTGTGTCTTTGGTGTTCTACCCATTCTACTAGGTGGCACAGTGGATAGATTGCTGGACCAGGAGACAGGATGACCTGAGTTCAAATCCAGTCTCAGACACACTTACTAGCTGTGTGACCCTGAGCAAGTCACTTAATTGCTATCTGTCTCAGTTACCCCATCTATAAAATGGGAATTATAGCATCTATCTCCCAGGGTTGTTGTGAAGATCAAATGATATAATACTCCTAAAGTATTTTGCAAGCCTAAGGGTTCTATTTTAAATGTCAGTTGTCATTATTATTACCTCCTAGAATAGGGGTGGGCATATTCCCCTAATGGACCATATATAATCTCATTAAACCGGGATTGCAAAGCTACCTTAGTCATTTTTGGTTTGCTGTTGAGAAGCACAGGGGAACATTATGGAGATGAAACAAAAATGAAAAAACCTCAATTACATATTGAATGACAAATATTAGAATTTCATCCTGAACTTGAAAGAATTTCATACATGCTACATGTATGTGTGTGGGTTTACATTGATCACTGTGTCTCACTCTTTTATTTCCTTGTCCTTCTTATCTTTTATCTCCCCTTATGTCCTTTAAAAATATTTTTCATTCTTCCCTTACTATTTTTTTCCATTTTTCTTTTCATTTTCCTCTTAAATTTTTTTTTAAAATTGAACTCCCTGCTTAATGAGAGGTACCCTTGGTACTTAGAGATCTTCAATTTCTTTTTCAGGGGAACTTCACAGAGGATCCTGTCTGCTCCCTCTGAGTAATTCTTGCTCTCTGGTCATACAATTTCATCTTTTGGCCCCCATTCGAATGACTCTATGAGTCCCAACATCCCAGCCCTTAACCCTGATCTTGACCACTTACTTCCCAAGATTCCCCACCTTCCTGAATTGTCATGTTTGAATTTGATTATGTCACATATTGATTAATCAACAAGAAATTATTGCCTCCTACATTCCAGGTACTGTGCTAGGTTCTGGAGGTAGAAATACAAAAGTAAGACTGTTCCTACCCTTGAGAATCTGATCTTCTGCTTGCTGTTCATGGAAGAGTAAAACACAGGGCATGCACAGCAGAGAACTAATTTCTAATGGAATACTACTGTGCTGTAAGAAATGATGAACAGGTTGGTTTTAGAAAAAAAAACATGGAAAGACCTGTTTGAAATAATGCAGAGCGAAATGAGCAGATCCAAGAGAATGTTGTACATAGCAACAACAATGTTGTTTGAAGAGTGTTAATGTCTAAGATCTTTTGAGTAATATGGTCATTTAAATAAACTACAAAGGACCTATAAAGGAAATTGCTATTCACTTCCAGAGAAAGAATTGATATATGGAAGTACATATTGTACAGTTCCACACACACATCTACATAGAGATGTGTGTGTATATGTATGCATATATATATATATATATACATACATACATACATATACACACATACATATACGCATGCATATACATATACATACACACATATATATGTATACATATGCATATGTGTGTATATATATGTATATATACACATACATACAGCAAGTGTTGGCCTTCTTCAATGCAGGATTGGAAGAAAGGGAGGGAGGCAACTTGCAAATCAAAATGTAACAAAAATTAATCAAATAATTCAAAGATAAAAGAAATTTCAAGTCAGGAACGGACAGGGTGGGAGAAGTACTAACTATTGGTGAAATCAAGGGGGAAGAGTTAATACTTGCGATGATGGGACTCCAAGCGATTTTGGGTTTTTGGGAGGCAGAGGTGAGGATGGTGTGCAGTCCAAGCATGAGGACAGCCAATGTAAAGGTGGGGTGGGGAGGGCCAACAGAGATAGTGAATGGAATGTCATGTATGGAGAGCAGCTTCAATCAAGCCAATCTAGATGAAGCATATAGTGGATTGCATAAGGGGATTAATGGGAAATTAGCCTAGAAATAAACTTCTGATCAAATTGTGAAGGACTTTAAATGCCAAACAGTGGAGTCTATATTTTATCCTAGGAGAAAGAGATAGCTACTGGAACTTTTTGATTGGGAGAGTATTGATCAGATGAATAACTTTAGTCTTAAAAGATTGTTTTTTCCTTTTTTTAAAAGTCACATTTAGCTGTAATGGAACACCAGATTAATTTGTTATAAGCAGGACATTTCTCACATTAATATTGTTGTCTTATTGATGACTTTCTCCCACTTAAATTTAGCATCGTTTTTATTATTGATAAAAAGCCTTTAAATTAATCTGTGTTGATTACTATTTTGCACAATATTTATGGATTACATTAAGACTGACTGTTAAAGAAATTCTGAATCTAAAACTGATGCCTAATTTTAAATTAGATTGTAAAATGATTTATTTCCTCCTTTTTCAAATAACTTCTAAAGGTAAGGCCCACATGCTGAATGAGACTTAAACTATAGTTTATTAAATTTTTTCTTTGTTATTTTAATTATTTATTTTGAACAATATAGGTCAAATAAAATAGGCATTTCTGTATCATAGGATAACATGAAACTGGGAATCTCCACTATGATACTATGCTTTTTTAAAAAAATGAAATAACTTCTACATGTAACTTTTAAAGCTGTCCTACTTGTTAGTGATTCTAGATTCCTTTCTGTGCATAAAAAAGATGTCTCAATGACCAGCTCTCATTTCTTTCTTTACTTTTTTTTAGCTGCCCAATCCCTAATTTCTCTATCATTCCTACCTATCTCAATTCTCCCCTCCCCCCATCCTTGCTCCTACTGGAAAAAAAAGAAAGCGACAACAAAACCCTGTAATAAATGTATAGAAGCAATGTGGTTTACAGTACATACAGCTTCCCTTTAGTTCTCTCCTTGCTTCATCATTTTTTTAACCTTTTAATTTTGCTGGTGCTTCACAATTACTTGCTGTTTTTAGATAGGATGCTTACCAATACATGGTAATATTTGTTATTATGCTTACATTGTGAATCAGTGGAGGGATTACTTATATTCAAGTCAAATCCTGGGCTGTTGCTATGAATTTAAAGGGATTGTCTAGATTGTTTTATGGTCATGGAATTTTGTGGTCATAGATGATTCCTGTCCCATTTGAGAACGATCTCTAGTTAGCCTAGATTTTCTTAGTGTGATAATAGCTAAAAGTTGGAAGAATCCTTATAAGGCCATTCAGTCCAATCCCCTCATTTTACAGATGAGGAAAGTGCCTCTTATAAAGGTTAAGTGATCTTACCAGTGATGGAATGCTAATAAAGCTGCCTCCCAGCCCGAATATTCTAACTTCCTTATTGGCCTCACTGAACAGCAGACATATTCAGATTTAACCACACAATCTGCCTTTAACCACACCACTGCTCCTAGACTCAATCATAGGTCTCACTGAACAGCAAGCCCACTGCTCCCAGCTAGCCACTGCCTCCAGACTCAATATTGCTACCACTTAACCACTGTCTTTCACCCCTGACTCAAAATTCTAACTTCCTCATATATGCCTCACTGCCTCACTAGAACAGCAGGCTTGTCCATGTGACGGAATTCCAGACACTGCCTCTAGGTAGCCACTGCCTTCACACCCATTTCTCATATTTTTCACAGAAACAGGTATGTCCATGCACACAACTACAACCACATTCATTTAATCTCAGACAGGACCACAAGAGGCAGCCAATCAGAAAGCAGTACCACCAGGATGCCCAAGCAGGGCTTGGAACCCAGTCCAATTCTGAGAGATGTCACATTGGAAATGGTCTGAGTCTGAATTCTTTTGAGATGACCCCCACGACACAAGATGAAATTGCAACACCAGCATCACATGGTCAGCAAATGCCAAAGACAGGATTTGAAGCTTGGTGTTCCTGGCTCCAAGACCAACATTGTATAGATTGCACCATATTACCTCTCTAAATTAGGTTAGATCTCATTTGGAAAACTGCATGGTGTTTTCAGTGATGCTAGGCTGTTTGCTGCTTTAAACTCCCCCCGCCCTTTCCCCCATTGATACTACATGGCAAAGAACACTTTTTTGAAAGACTCAAAAGCAAGAGTGACTCAATGGGCCAAAGATACATGATGGATGTTAGCAGACTGCTGCATGTTACTGGTGAAGACTTGTGTATCAGGAGTGATATAAAGGACATGTAGGCAGAATGAGAGATAATAAATAAATAATAATAGACAATAAATAGCTAATTAATAATAGTAGGATTCGAGGATTTGCAAAGTGGTGTACATTAGTTAACTCATTTGGTCTTCACAATAACCCTGGGATATAGGTACTATTGCTATCCCCATTCTGCAGAGGCATAAATTGAAGCACATAAATGTTAAGTGACTTGTCCAGGGTCACACAGCTTGTAAGTGAGTGAGGTAGGATTCAGATTAAAGTCTTTCTGATTCCAAGTCCTGTTCTCTGTCCACCGTGTCACCTAGATTCCCAAATAAACAACCATCCAGAGGGAAACTTGTAGCATTTTAGATGGTTCCTTTATGGAAAAGCATTCAAAGCATAGCAGAACATGCAGAATTATTTTGAATGGTAGAAGAGGGCAGATTATCCACAGTGGTGAGATTATAGATATATCCAAGAAGCCATAGTTGAATTTCCTGTCCCTCAGAAACCTTTTGGAGGAATTTGAAATTTAGACCTTTTATTAACTTTTTTTTTTTTGCAACAGGGATTAAATGACTTACCCAGGATCACAGCTAGTAAGTGTCTGAGGTCACATTTGAACTCAGGTCCTCCTGCATCTGCCCTCCCCTCCAGCCTTTTTTTTTTGAGGGGGGAAGACAAAGCAATTGGGTTTAAGTGATTTGCCAAAGTCACACAGCTGGTTAAGTGTCAAATGTCTGAGGCCAGATTTGAATTCAGGTCCTCCTGACTCCAGGGCTGGTGCTCTATTCAATGAGCCACCCAGCTGCCTTTCAGCCTTTTTTTTTCTGGCAATGTTAAGACTAGTATTAGAATGAAACAGTCAACATTCTTTGAAATTGCCCTGTATGGGAGACAGGTTGAAATATACAACACCATGGCATAGTGGAGAGATCTTTTTCAACAGTTTCACAGGCCTGAGTTCTAGTCCTGCTTGTTACTTAGAAGGTATATGCACTTGAATAAATCCCTTCCCTCCTTTGGTCCATAGTTTCTTCATTTGAAAAATGAAGGGGTTGTACTATGTGATATCTGTGGTCTCTTCCAGCTCTAAAAGCCTATCATGCTAAGAACAGTTCCTGTATGAAATATGAATATTTAATGGTATTCATGTAGTTTTGGGAGAATGGGAAGAAGGCTTCCAGGACATTGGTTGAGGTCCCATGTACACTGGACTATTGGAACATATCGGCATTTAAGATAAAGAATGAGTGAGAATGAAGTTGTGTGTATGGGAGGCAGTATGGCACAGAGAAGACAACATTGACTCTCTAGTCAGAGAACCTGGTTCAGTTCTCAGTCATTTATTACCCATGTGACCTTGGGGGCAAGTTATGTGACTTCTCTAGGCCTCAGTTTCCTCATCGGTAAAATGAGGGGGGTTAGATTAGAAGGCTTCTGAGATCTTTTCAAGTTTTAAATTCTATGAACCTATGATTGTAAATTGCGCAAAAATGTCAGGAAATCACCAACTATACCAATGTGGATGAACAGATTACTAAAAGGAAGGTGCACTTTGTGCAACAGAATTTTTAGTTTTCAACATTCACTTCCATAAGCTCACTGAGAAGAGATAATGAAACATTCTTCCTCCCTCGTGGCAGAGGTGTGTGTGTGTGTGTGTGTGTGTGTGTGTGTGTGTGTGTGTGTGGTGGGGTGGTCTGGACAGAATATTGTATGCTTTGCTAGATGTTGTCTTCTTAGTGAATATTTTTGCTTAATTGTTTTTCTCTGTCACTAGAGAGGCTTTAGTCTGGAGAGAGTGAGTAGGAAATATCTGTGATGTAAGAAGATAGGGTGTTGGGTCTGGAGTTAGGAAGACAGGCTCAAATCTGGCCTAAGACACTTAATAGCTATGCAACCTTGGGCAAGTCACTTAACTCTGTTTGCCTCATTTTCCTCATCTGTAAAATGAGCTGGAGAGGGAAATGGCAAACCATTCCAGTATCTTTGCCAAGAAAACCCCAAATAGGAGCACAGAGAGTGAGACACAACTAAAATGACTGAACAACAAGAACAAAAGACAAAAGGCATCAATAAAACATACTTTTAAAAATGAAGAGAAAATGGAGGGAAATAATTTCCACTCATCCTCTTGGGAGTCTTTTATACACTGGCTTCCTTCATGACTAATTTTTTTTTTCATCTCATTAAAGTAGCTTTACACTCTAACTAGACTGTACAGTCTGCTCCTTAAACCCTTTTACTTTATCCTCTGGCAGGGTTGTCTGTGGATGGATGTGGATTGTTAATCCCCCAAAGCAGGAACCCAAATAGAAGACAATTTAGGTGCCTATAAAGCTCCTCTTAGTGTTCCGTAAAGCACTGAATTAGGAGCCAGAGGACCTCATTCCATAGATCCTCTCTGCCTTTTATTCTGTGTATGATATGATTAAGATACTTAACCTCCCTGAGTCTCAGTTTCCTCACCTGTAAAATGATGGGGAAGGACTAGTGGTCTCTGAGCTCCCCTCCAGTTCTAAATTTATGATCCAATGAACTACGGAATTCACAATTCTTTTTAACTTCCATTAGAATCCTACCACTGCCTAGGAATTATTGTGGCAAATGCTGTTTTTTCAGTGGCCTGAGTCACAAGGATTGCTGGAGAGGCCAATGGGCTAACTCCTGGGAAGACTTTGCCCTTTCCCTGGCTGCTAATTTGCCAATTGACTCCTGTGTGTTCACGATAAATAGATTGCTGAATAATCCCTCTCACAGGATAAACTACGTGAGATTCTTACAGTTGAGATGTGTCAGAATTTAATGTACATAATCTGTCATTCCCTTCTGCCTACCAACTAAGCCCAGGGAAACGAAAAAGATGGATCAAAGACCAATTGGGCATTAATTTCCAAACTTTGAAATGCTTGGATTATTCTTCATTGCTGACACTAGCTTTTTGAGGAAAAAGAATGGAGAAATACTAGGTCTTTGAATCAAAACCAGAGGAAATAAAGTATATAGGAGGATAATGAATTATGTTTGAAAGTAAAGGGCTATGTATCCAGATATCAAACACAGCCAATAGAGGCAATTTTATTTTTTTGAGTGTTGCAGATATATGAAACTCTTTGATTTTTAAAGATTCAATATGAAAATCAGTCAAGTAGGTGGACTATCTTTGAGAGGAAATTAGGTGACACCAGAGAGGACACCAGAATAGTTTTTTGATATATCCAATATAACAACTGGAAGGGCATGATTCTCATTAGAATTAGTCAAGAACAACTCAATCCTGGCAGTACAATCCTGATTTTTTTGTTTTACAAGTTCGGAACATGTCAGAAACTCTGGGAAAATGTTTAATATTGGAGTCCACATGTAGGGGCAGCTAGGTAGTGATATGACTAGACAGCAAGGCCTGGAGTCAGGAAGACCTGAGTTCAAATCTAGCCTTATATACTTACTAGTTGTGTGAGCTGTGGTTTATATGTGAAAAGGATTATTCAGAAATCTATTTATCATGAATACACAGGAGTCAGTTGGTAGGTTAGCAGTCAGAGATGGGGCAAGGCCTTCCCAGGAGTCAGCCAATCATTCTCTTCAGCAAACCCTGTGATTCAGGACACTGAAAAAGTCATGTAACCTTTGTCTCAGTTTCCTCATCCATAAAATGGGAAAATAATAGCACCTTCCTCCTACAGTTTTTGTGAGGATCAAATAAGATAATATTTGTAAAGCACTCAGCATAGTCCCTGGCACATAGTATGCCCTATATAAATATTAGCTCCTTCTTCTTCTCCTCTTCCTTTTCTTCCTCCTCCTCCTCTTCCTACTTCTTGATACCCAGTTATTCTCAAAAGATCTAAGAGAGAGGCTAAACTTCTTTAGCTTATAATGGCTTTTTCCCTTCCATTTTTGGTATTTGATATATTCATGTCATTTATGTAGAACTGATCCTCATTTCTTGGCAGTTTTCATGGCCAGTCTTAAGGTAGTAAATTTAATGTTTTGTCACCGACGTCTCAAATGACTTGATAGAAGTACAGAATATCACTCAGAATGTGGGAGCTGGAATGGATCTTGGAGATCATTCTAGTCCAAGCCTTTCATTTGAGAGATGAAAAAACTGAGAGAAGTGACTCTCAAGGTCACTTAGTTAAGTAATGGCAAAGACAGGATTAGCACTAAGTTATCTCAATTTTCAAGTTAGTGGAATCACAGAATCTCAGATTTAGAAGGAACTTCAGAGGAGCTTCTAGTCCAACCCATGGCTGAACAAAGATCTATAATGGCAAACAAAATGGGACTTTTCACCTTTCTTTGTTTGAATGGGGCAGGTAAAGTGGGATCTTTTGTCTTGGAGTGTTTTTCAGCACTAAGACAATCTAGACTAATTGAATTGTATATGATGTGGTGCTGGTAGTGGGAGCTTTCCCACACTCTTGGTGTTAGTGATTTCTCATACTCTAACTCAGGGCTGTCCAAAATGCAGCCTGCAGGCCACTTGTGGCTTGCAGTGTGATTTATGTGGCCTGCTCTGTGATTTTAGCAGCCTGCCTATAAGCATAGAAATTTACATAAATGCTTTAGTAAACAAAGCCAAGCTACTGTAGAGCTCTCACTAAAATGGCAAATCAAAATATATTGTCTATTGTTTCAATAAAAACCTAAAGTTGGACAGCCTTGCTCTAAATGGTGAGCCTTGAACCCCCAGGGCCTTGAGATGGGTATATAAGATCTGAAGTCGGCATTTT
>JAQQSZ010006051.1:0-13705 GCA_028646595.1 Phalanger gymnotis | reverse complement strand
GTATTTCATTGTTTTTGTTGGGGTGAGGGAAGTGCCTTGGACTCCCCAGGGACCCCACCCCATTGGCTTTTATTGTCTAGTCGCCCCTCAGGACTTGGACCCCGGGGACTGGAACATAGTGGGGAGAACAGACCCTAAAAGAACTTTGGACTCTTTCTTTGAAATTGGGACTTTGGGTGCCACATGGAGGCAGTTTGGGGAGGAGACATCCCCAAGAGAACTCTATTTGTTTGTTTGTTTGCTTCAGGACTTTACTAACTAAAGCATGCTTGTACCTCAGGGTACTGGGAAAAAGCCTGCAATGGCAGTGTGCTGCTGAAGAAGTACTTTATTTGGACACTTTCTATTAGCTAAAAAGATTAACTTGCTTTGACCTAGGGGTGGACATTTGAATTGTTAACAAGTATTTTGGGAATGATTGATTGAAGAGATTATCTTGCTGGGACCTAGGGGTGGGTCATGTTTGTATTGTAAACAAATATTTGGGAATGTCACTGAATGCTATGTTTTGCTTTGTTGTGAATGATATGTTTTAGTTTCCTGCATAATTGGCTCACAACGTATAATGGGTCAATGTATGTTCTAGGATACGTGGCTGATTAAATAATGTATCCTATAACAAGAGGTGGAGTGTATTGGTGGGGCTAACTCCAGGGAGGGCCTAGTTTACATGCCTGGGTCAGCAGAGGCTTTTAGACCACGTGGGCTTAAGTCACCTCTTTGTGAAGATTCTAGGTCATGTGGGTGAATCGCATGTGTGACTCACCCCTGAAGCTGAAAAAGATATAAAACTAGAGGTCGGCCTCCTCTTCCTTGGAGCTCATTCCTGAAGCAGTGGTGGCTCGTGTGAATCTGGGCCAGCCCTTGTTCTGAGCTCCCGGGCTGAACCTAGATGTTGGTTTCTATGCATCTGTATTGGGTCTATCTGTTGATGTTTGTAATTTGCTCTGAAGTTCAGTGTGCTGGTCTCTTCCCCTGAACTAAGTGAATGATATTTGTATGCTGAATTAAAGTAAGCTTGTCAAACCCCTTCACCTTGCTTTCCTTAGTTAAGCAGATCAAAAGAATCTGTGCTGTTGGCAGCTTTCTGGGTGTGGTGGATCTTTCACCCCCACAGAAGCTGCTAGCCTGATTGTGGAAACACCCTAATACAGGGCCTGGTACATAGTAAGTGCTTAATAAATGGTTGAATAAATGAGACTGAAGGATCTACAAATATTTCTAAGACTGATCTGAATTGCTTCTAGTCTCAGCTCTGCTACCGTATAATCCCCTCTACCTCGTTTTCTAGCAGCAGGGAAAATCTCCAAGTTAATATTTGCTAAAGCATCAGCTCCACAAATTGATGTGGGGCAGGAAGAAGGCTGGGCTGCTGCTGAATCAAACAAGATTTGTGTAATATAGCTTGAGCCAGATAAGTCCTTGTGAGCCTAACATAAGCCAGCAAATATTTATACAGAACCCACCTTATGTCCAACACTGTTGGTAGGGCAGAGGAGACAGAGACATAAGAATCATGATCCTTGCCCGAAAGCAGTTTGTGATCTACATGGAAATAGGAGACTAACACTAAGGATAACTACTAGAAAATGATCGAACAGCATCATGTGCTAGGAGCATTGACTTTTCCAACAGTAAAGAACCTACCAGAATCAGAAGAACTCTGGAGAAAGTGGAGAGTCCACTAAGTTCCCTGACACACTAAGGTAAGTGAATTCTAGACATCGGGCCAAAATTTTGCGGACATTCTTTCCCTCCAAATCACAGACACACCACTGCGATGCACCCTAAGAAGGGGAAAGGGCCTGGTATCATCGGCCCTTAAGGCCTGCTTGTTTGTGTACCTTTCAATAGGTACCTTCTTGCTTTCTGATAAAGATGTCAGATGTGGCACAGTAGAAAGTACTGAACTTGGAAGGAGGATCTAATGTAAACATAGGCAAGTTTCTTACTCCCAAAATCTCAGTTTCCTCATCTGTAAATTAGAGGTGATAATACTTTCCTTACAAGATTATTTTCAGGAAAATGACTTACAAACTTAAAGTACTTAAAAATGAGTAAGCCTCAGAAAAGCATACATTTACATTAAGCAGATTTTGACAAGGCCAATGTTACAGTAAGACTCACCCACCAACTCTGTTTTCTGCTCTTGTCTGGCTTCTGACTTACCTTCCCACATTTCTATTAGGAAATCTAGCCATGTGGTAGGACTGAGTCACTGATTTCTAAGCAGAAAAAGCTGACCAAGAGGCCCATGAACACTTGACCCACCTACAAGCCCTGGGTCCTGGCAGCTGAGGCACCGATGTTCCTGTTAGGTTGGTTATTGGATATATTCTATATAATTACAACATATAATTAAATACAATAATTACCAAGTCACCAAAGGATAATTAAGCTGTTTAAGCCACACATATCAGACGTCAGTCTGTCAGTACATAAGCATTTACCAAGTGCCTACTATAAGCCAGACACTCTACTAAGAACCAGAGTTACAAAGAGTGGCAGTCCGTGCTCTCAAGGAGCTCACAGTCTAATAGGAGAGACAATGTGCAAGTTAGATATAAACAAGACACATTCAGGACAAATGGAAGATAATAAGGGGATGGCAGAAGCATTGAAAGGGGGCAGTGCCAGGCCTGAAATCAAGACAACTTGAGTCCAAATGCAGACTCGGCCACTTAATACCTGTGTAACCCTAGGCAAGTCACTTAACCTCTGTTTGCCTTAGTCCACTGGAGAAGGAAATGACAAAGCATTCCAGGATCTTTGTCAAGAAAACCCCATGGACGTTATTGCCATGCTATGGTCCATGGGGTCACAAAGAGTCAGAAACTACTGAATGTTTGAACAACAACAAAGGAGCATTAAAGGGGACCAGGAAAGGCTTCTTGCAGAAAGTAAGATTTTAGCTGGGACTTGAAGGAGCCAGAGAAGCCAGGAGGCAGAGATGACAAGGGAGGGCATTCTAAGCATGGGGAACAGCCAGTGAAAATGCTTCGAGTGTCTTGGGTGAGGAACTGTAAGGAGAACAGTATCACTGGACAGAAGAATGCACGCAGGGAAGTAAGATGTAAAAAGAAAGGAAAAATAGGAGAGGACCAGTTTCTGAAAGTCTTTAAAAGTCAAAGAGGATTTTATATTTGATTCTGGAGGTAATGGGTAACCACTAGTGTTGTCTGAATGGAGGAGTGATATGGTCAGTTGTACATTTGACAATCATTTGAAGATCCTTTTGACAGCTAAAGGAATCAGTGGAAAAGGAATTGAGGCAGTGAAGCCAACCACATGCGCTTATAAGAAAGATTAAATGCAATACAAAAGTGGTCTGTGAGGCCTCATTGAAACCTTACTTTGCGCTCTAGCCAAAATACATAAGTGAGGAAAATGAATCATTAGTTCAGGGAGCATTTAGGAGAGAGATCACTTCGGACTGAAAGCAATGCAAAAGTGATGACTTCGAAGCCTCATTCAAGCCTTACTTTACTCGCTAGTCAAAATTATGAGTAAGGAAAATAAATCATTTTTAGAATGTCATTAAATGACACCCAGTTAAAGTTTTAATATTAAAATGCAAGGAAGTAAAAATCCATCTTTACTGTCATTGAACTCCAAAGCCCATTGGTATGGGACTCTCTCCTCATGAGTGGAGGTCAATGCATAAGGGGTATATGGGTGGAGCCCCTGCATAAGGGGCTGGGTGGAGCTGGAGAGAACAGGAAAGAAGAGAGATTGGGTTCTCCAGTCTCTTTATGTGGCTTCCAGTTTTGAGAAAGAAAAAGCACAGTAGCCACTCCCTTCTGGTCACTGAAGGGAAAGAAAGATTCTGGGAAGAAGCCAACATGAGAGAAGATAGCGATCTCCATCATGTCCCAAATCCATAGCCTGCTGCAATAGAGATCTGGGAGAATTTTCCTCTTGGGTGAGATCTGGGACTCTCTCTCAGCTGAGCTATCTTACTACCCATGGGAAAGCTCCTTCACTCTGTATTGTCTGGTATATATTTTCACATGTATACTTTCTCTGACTCCTGTTTTACTATTGATTTTGGTAAATGAGTTTATTTGCCATGTATGTATTCATTGTGGAATTAGTAGTTGTTGGGAAAAAAGTCAAGCTTTGAATATGGAAGTTGGGGTCCTCCTTTTCCTATCAATGAATAATAACCAGGAATTTAGCTTGAACATGGAAATTCTATCCCCTAAACTAATGATATTTAAGGGAGTAGATAGATATAATTCTAGTCCCATACCCCACCTCTCTAAGGAGAATAGAATGGTCAGCCTGCACCTCCCACTCTCCCTCTTGGCAGGAATTAAAATCTCCCTTGGAGACAGGGGTAGGAGGAGACACTAGAGATGTATCTATTTGGGCCTCCTCATAAGCAACAAGATAGCCTCATTATATATGCATATTTGGCATAGACTCAGAAAGACAGTTGAAAGTTTGTGTTTTCAGCTTAACTACTACATCCAAAGCCACTGTGCAGAGAATGGATTTAACTTGGAGCTATACTGTCAGAATTTAGAAACAGCAGACATCCACCTCTGCAAACATGTGTTATGTTACTGCTTGGCTTCATGGAGAATACATGCCTTCAATGAGCAGAACTGCTAGGCTGCCGTTAACCACATTAGAGACAACTTTGGCTTCACCACTCCTGTTCCTTTGCAGGACTTAATTACCTAGAATTCATCAGGCACAATGGTCTTTGGAAAAATGAGTAACTTTGGAATATGAATAAGAACCTTGGGATAAAAGTACCTGTGGCACAGCAAGGACATCAAAGGTGCAAAATAATGCATTTATCTTTGCCTGTTGAACTATGATCAAGAAAAATAAGACATTGAACAAGCGAATGGCCCCACTCCAACAATATGTATATTAGATGAACTAACTCTGTCATTGCATTTGCGTAGAGAAAGAACAAAAATCTCATTTTGTCTCAGAGCTGCTCTGCGCTAACAATAGCAGTCTTGGAGATGATCTTTTAGGCAGCTATGTCTTATTCTTGGCTTTCCTCCCAATTTCCCCAACCCTGTGGGTCTATGGGCACCCACCCATACAATCAGAATCCTCCCACCAATGAATAGAGATCAGATACAACTGGATGAGTTGTAGGAGTCCTGGGACTGGGAGCATCTCCCAGACCATACCTTGCTTCTAGCTGAGACTTCACAACCATCATCCACGGAGACAAATCTTGTAGAAAAATGATCAGCCATCCCAACCAACTTTTACTAACTCAGTAAGCAAATCAGCCTAGCTCAAGCAGCAGGGTACCTTGAGGAGGAAACAGGAAGCAGTGTGTTCCAGACAAGTCAATTCACCACCACCTTGACTATTATTTCTCCTCAGACACTTAGAAAGACACCCCATGATCCTGAGCTCAAGAGCCTTGGGAATAGCACTGGTCCCCAAACCACCAGACCTGCTTCTTGCCCAGTCCCTGCAGCCATCAAAGGCCTGAGTTAGGAAGATTCACTTGTAGAAGTGGATATTAAGGATGACAATTCAGGACCAGGTCATTGCAACCAAACATTACAGAAGGGTTATCCTTAAGGAGCATGGATTTAATGATCATTGTAGATTATGCAAGGAAAGGGCAGAAACTGTACAACACATGCAAACTATAATAATAAGCACCTATACTATACCCTGTAAATAAGACAGAATGATTAGAATTATACAGTGAAAGATGGCTATCTTTCTTGGACTGTTAGAAGACAAATGCTCCTAATGCAAAGAAAGACCTCAAAATATCCTGGATAACTCAACCAGTAAAATGTATTAAAATTGGACCATTATCACAGATTAAATTGCCTAGATATAACATTGATCCATAACAATTATGCATAATCTCCAAACTACATGGAACAGAAAAAACTTAAAATATAAAGACCTCAACAGAGGAGAGAAAAATCATGTCTGTTATTGGAGGTGTACTCAGGATGTTTTCAGTGAGCCTACAGAGGGTAAGTTTATATCCTCATATTTTTTCTTATTCAACTATGTAAAGCAATTATTTTATTTATCTACTCAATAGTCCATGGAACATTCATATTAAAAATATTAATTAGATAGTGACTCATCTCAAGAACATTTTTATCAGAATCCTATCAGAAAAGGTAGCATTCATAATAATTGTGACAGTAATAATAATG
This sequence comes from Phalanger gymnotis, assembly GCA_028646595.1. NCBI lineage: Eukaryota > Metazoa > Chordata > Mammalia > Diprotodontia > Phalangeridae > Phalanger > Phalanger gymnotis. Next base: position 7,541 of record JAQQSZ010006051.1, on the reverse strand, counting down.
ATAATAAATCATATTTGCCCAGAAATTTAGTTTGCAAAATGCTTTACATTCTCATTTTATCTTTACAGCAATCCTCTAAGGTAAGAGCTATCATTATTATGCCCATTTTATAGCCAGGGAGACTGAAGTACATACAGATTAAGCATCTTGCCCCAGGGTGATACAGCTATTAAATATCTGAGGCTTAATTCAAAAACAAGTCTTCCTTACACTAAATACAGTCTTTTATCAGTAACACTATGCTGCTATAGTCTGTCTTCACTACTGCAGGCTTCAAACTAATTGAGTTTTTCTAGTTCCATATTGATACTGCTTAGCCAGCAAGAGAATCAAAGCTAATTATTCAGGAGGTGAAAACTACCACAGGGATGAAAAAGCTTATTGAGAGCTACTTCAGGGTGATTCCCTTTTAGAAGGCACTGATGGCCTCCATTAAGTTTTGCCCAATGTGCCCAGAACCCTGAACCTTTTATATATCTGGGAAAGAAGTGAAATATATTCTTTATAAAGGAAAGACAAGTATTGGGCAACTAATGGAAGGCATTAATTGTATGGGTTATTAGGTTAACTGCACTACCATTATCTTCTCTTGGTTTGGCAGGTGCAATTCGGGGGGCCGAACATCACTGCTTCCTCTTTCTTCAGTGTTTACTCAGTATACTCAGAATGGCCTATGAAAGCTTAGGAAGACACAGACCCTAGTGAATACGGAGTCCAGAGTCCCCTCCCTCTTGGAAATAATAATCCGGTCTACAGAAGTTGGATAAACAAACCATCAAGATAGATAGAAGAAATTCACTGAATGCATGAATTGTTTGTATTGCTATAACAACTGCCAATTATTAGCCTGTTGAAGGCCTTAATTAAAACCCTAAATAAATGGAACTGTGTTTACATTTCACAGGGATGTTTGGTTTCACCGGTCCTACTCTTCTTAACAGGATATTCTCAGCAAATATTCCCATTAGCAAACCTGGATTAAACCAGGTTTTTCATGGATACATACATAATGAGCTTGGATTTTACAATTGTAAATAGAAGCACAATTTATGAAGTGTGCTAATTTTTATTCCCTGTAAGGCATATACAGCTAAAGCTTTATAATTCAGACTCAAGGAGAAGGCCAATTTGAATTATGAACAGAAAAGAATTATATATTGTGGTTTTTAGAGAAATGTACTTTTCTTAGAAGCAAAGACCTTGAGAGCTCATAGAGTCTTTAGAAATGTGTGATCCGTTTTTCAAAGCAGAAAAGTAAGATTCAAAAATGCTAAACTGCCTGGTTCACTCTCAAATAGTCAAAATTTTCAAGTACCTACAATAACTTAAATTAATTGCTGGCAAAGTGTTCTCTCGAAGAAAAAAAAAGTTGCCTCCTACAAAAAAAATGACTACTATATAATAAGATTTGTGTGTGGTTTCTATGCTTTCTTTTTTTTTTATTCTCTCCATATAAAAAGTAAAATATTTGGAGAATGTACTTTGAGAACACAGGATGCTACACTATTGAAATTAATTTTGAATATCTCAAGATTGCAATGAAATCTACCTGAATATGAAAAACAGAAAAATACTATATTTTCAAGATTATGGTATATTAATAGGTTTTTATGTAACATTTACTTTGCATTTTTATCTAATGTTTTCTTAAGATACAAGATATTATTAAGCAAGGATATCATAGATCCAAAAAAAGTCAGCATTAGAATGGACTTCAGAGACAATTTAGTCTTATCTGTATTTGTATAGGAATCTACTCTACATCCTGCCTTTGCTTTAAAACCTCTAGGGAGGTAGAAGCAACTACTTCCTGAGACAACCTCCTCCATTCTTAGATAGTTCTTTTTTTTTTTTTTGGCTTCCTTTTTTTTTAATTAACAAAGTAGATCCTAACAAGTGGGGAGGGGAAAGGTGGAGAGAGGAGTCAGGAGAAAGACAGGGAGAAAGCTCGGTATCCAAGGTTAGTGAAGACATCAACCCTACAGCTATTTCCTGCAGCTGTCAGGACCTTGCACTCTGGTGCAGCAGGCTGCTGGTTGAGGCTCAGACTAAGCAGGCTGGGAGAGGAGCCAGGTACCTGGGCCTTCAGCTCCCCACTCAGCTGCCACTGGTTCACACAGGGTCCTTGCCCTGCTGAGAGGATCAGGTCCTGGTAGAAGATTACATGCTTCTGTGGTGCCCTAAGTGGAAATACTGTGGTGGGTGTGGCAGATGGAAGGTGCCAAAGAGTAAGAGCAGGCCTGCCTCCACACACCATCCAACTGGAGTCAGTTGCTAAACATCCAATCCACTTCCCATTCTGGGGTTGAGCACACTCCTCATACCTGTAAACTTCGATGGTCTGAACCTCTTCACCTGTATGAAGATCTCAAAGACGAACAGTGCCATCCTCACTGCCAGACAGCACTTCGGGACTCCTTTCCCAAAGAGCTAGACAATGAATGTAATCACTGTGACCTCGAAGTGCATGTGTGAATGTCCCTGTCTCCAGATCCATAGTGTGAAGCTGGCAGTCACCCCCTGCCAAGAGGAGGGAATTCTCCTTCGGGTTAAGCAGCAAAGCATTGATTTCAGGAACTTCCAGGCTGCTCCTGTTTAGAAGCGCAAACGGGGTCAGCCTGTATGGGGGGTGCCGGCTCCATACTTCCTTACAGCCCTTCTTTAGGATCTCCCCCCACAGCCAGGCTTTCACTTCACCATCGCCTGCACTGAGCAGATGTCGGTCTGTGGAGACCAGGCTGTACACAGGGCCATCGTGGGCTACAAAGGTCACTACCGGCTTCTTACTTTCCTCTTTGGCCTCTGAGCTCAAAGCAGCCGATAAACTGAAGATGGCAATCTGCCCGTAGTTGTTCCCCGCCGCTAAGAACTTGCCGCAGGGAGAAACGCTCTGGGAGAATATGGTCATGTGCAGCCGCTCCAAGGCCTGCTGTACCTCCATACCACAACTCGTATCTCTCCGGGTCAGGAAGTTTTTCCTGACATCTAATCTCCTTCCCTCTGGCTGCCATTTTTGTTTGGCCGGTTTCCTCGGCTTGGACGCCGGCCCGCTCCCCGCCATGCAGGCGAGCTCTTAGATAGTTCTAATCTTAAGAAGGTATACTTACATTCAATTGAAATTTGTGACACTAACCCCCTCCCACCCCCCCACCCCCATCAAATTATGCCCTCTGAGGACAAGCAGAACAAATCTAATCCACAAAGGTAGCTTTCAAATGCTTAAGACAAAGCAACCTTGTGTCTTATTACCCTTTTTTCTTCCCCCAAAGTTTTCCCTTTTTCAGGTTAAACATTCCCACTGACTTCAACCAGTCCTTTGAGACACCATCTCAAGAAATTTTACCACTCTGACTATACCCCCTTCTGGAAAATCATCCATTTATCAACGCTCTTTCTAAAACATGGTGCCCACAAGTAAACACAGTACGATAAGAATACCACCTCCATAGGCCTCGGCAATCTGCATGCAGCCCCAAATCAGATTAGCTTTTGGGGACTGACAATACTTTCTGATTATTTGAACCCCAATAATATCCAAAGTATCCAAACCGCTTTGGCTCTGCTCTACAAATGCCCTTTCTGTGTCAGCAACTTCAAAGATCAGATAAGACTGACAAGCCCCAACTTTCCTGTTTTCTCTTATCTTGATATTCCAGGGACATTTGCATCCTGTGATCACAATCTCTAAGAGACACTACTTGGTCAATTGCCTTGTTCAACTGAGACCTTCCTTTCTTTGATGTGGAGGTCATAAACTGGAGCTGGGATTGTTACTTAAACCTTGTCTTTCTTTTTCAAATCAATCAGAAGTTTGCTGCTGATTCCATGATCATGTATCTGCTAGCTTCAAGGGAATAAACTATATGAATTTATATATCACCTAGATGTTTGCCTCCTTTAACCAAACTTTCAGGTCAACAGGATACTGATCATCCTGTTCATTCATTTTCAGCTTGAAGTCTCTTAAAACCTCCAGATCTTTGTGAAATAAACTACTGCTTAACTATGCATGTCCAATTTTGTATGTGGGAAGTTTGGTTTGTTTTTTTTTGTTTTTGAACTAAGTTTAGGACTTTTTAATCCTCTTAACTGAATTTCATATTATTAAAATTGGTCCATTGTTCTAATCCACCATGGCAGAATTTTTTTTCTTTTCTTTTCAATCCTGTTATACATGTTAGCTTTCATTCCCAGTTTGGTATCCGCAAGTTTGTAAGCATATGATCTAGGACTGACTTCATCCAAGTCACTGAAAACTGTGAAACAGCACAAAGCCAAAGACGGCTGTACTCTGCTAGAGGCATCCTTAGGAGCAGAAACTGAATCGTTAATGACTGCTTCCCCCCACCCCCGGCCATTCAATCAGGTCCAAATACTGTTTACTCTAGACTATACCTCATGATCTTGTCCACAAATATTGCATGAGATATTCTGATAACTTCTTTGCAAATATCTAGGTAAGCTATAGTTATTGCATTTCCCTGACCTACCCAATCTGTTAACATTCTCATAACAGGAAATTAGGCTAGCCTGGTGCGACCTGATCTGACCATGCCAATTAATTCCCTGATCAAAAATCTTCAGTGGCTCCCTAGGATAACATATAAGCTCTTCAGATTAGTATTTAAAGCTCCTTGCAATCTGGATCCTTTTCAGATATATTTCATATCACCCTTCACACATTCTATGCTCTGCACTATCCTTTCTGGGACCTCGATATACCATCTCTAACCTCCCTGCCTTTATATTGGATGTCCCTCCATACCTAGAATGGTTAACCTCCTTACCTCTACCTCTTAGAAGCTTTAGTTTCTTACAAGGCTCAGCTCATTTACCACCTCTTTCTTGTTTGTTCAGCAATGGCCAATTCTTCATGACCTTATTTGCCTATTTGATCTTCTTGGCAAAGATAATAGAGTGGTTTGCCATTTTCTTCTCCAGCTTATTTTACAGAAGAGGAAACTGAGGTAAACAGGGTTAAGTGACTTGCCCAGGGTCACACAGCTAGTAAGTATCTGAGGCCAGATTTGAACTCAGGTATTCCTGACTTCAGGCCTGCACTCTATCCACTTCACCACCTAGCTGCCAATTTACCACCTCTAGGAGAAGCCTTTTCTGATCCCCTTGAGTTGTTAGAGTCCTTTCCATACTATAATTATAATGAATTTATCTGTTTGCATATTAGAAAGTAAGCTTGAGGGTATGAACTGGGTTTTTTGTTTGTTTTTCATCTTTATATCCCTTACATAGAACAGGCCCCATAGTGCAGCCTCCCAAATTACTTCATATTTACTTCGTTCATATTTGCATTTCCTAAGGTATATATATGTTTTTCCACCACAGTAAAATATAAGCTCATTGAAGGAAGAGACTGCTCTTTTTGTCATAGTATCTCCAGCATCTAGCACATTGCCAGGCACACAGAATGAATGCTGGCACTTAGAATTAATAAATATTTGTTGAAATGTTTAATTGAATCCATACAGTTTTGCTGGTTCTTGGTGAACATCATATCCCTTCTGAGATGTTCAGAAACTTCTAGAATAGAGGAAGAATTAGTTATGAAATGTTAACCACCAGCTTTCTCATATAGCTAACAATCAAAACAAATAGATTTGATCATTTTTGAGATCATGGAAGACCTAGTCACCTAGAATATTTCTATCTCCTCATATTATTAAGCAATGCTCAACTAGTCCAACGGAAATGTTCCAATCCTGTCACGTTTTACGGAAATTCTTTGGGAAAGTACCATAATTTAATGCACTGATGGGGATGCTGATTCAATTTTCTGCTTGCGTACGTATCTCCTAAATCCCTGATTATGAATGAACACGAATGGCCCCAGGTAGAAGACCTCCAATTCTAATCACTGCAAGTACTAGAACAAATGATTCAATAATGACTCTGGACTCTGATAAACCATCAACCCGATCTCACAGAACAGCCTGCTCTGTGTGCTTAGACGTGCAAGAGTGGGAAGGAGAGTCAGAAGCTATTCACCATAAATATGGATTAAAGGATTATCTAACCAGATAAAAGCAATAAGGATGAAATCATTTCTAACAAGGTAACCAGGCACTGAGCTCCTTGGTACTGGAGTGTCAGAAATTTCTGTAAATATTCTGATGAAGGCAGTCACCAGATTGTGTTGCTATTGATGAAAAATACAACCCTAATAAAAATTCAGGGCATATAAAAATGTCTGGTATGGTTTCATTTCACATGTAATAAAGAAGGCATATAAAAATAACATGTTGGATATAAAAAGTATCTTTTGTGTTTGAGGCAGGTATACCTAAATAGAAAAACAGTGGTTTGAAGGACATTGTGAACACTCTGAATTTACAAACCCATAAAAGAAAAGCTAGTATACTAAGATTTGTAACAGATAAGGCATAATTTACTTAAAACTTTAACTAGGGGCTATCAACAGACTACTCACATAGAATTAATGGAATAAATCGTACAATGTTAGAGGCAAAAGGGATCTTACAGAGATCATCTACTCCAAATCCTTAATGTTACAGAAAACAAATCCAAGACCCAAAAACTTGTCTATGGTCACATAGCTAATCCATGGTAGAATCAGGAATAGGTTCAGTAACAGCAGTACCTGGAGACTAGAGTCAAAATCTTAGGGATGACTTTACATTGTACCTCCATGGAATTTTCTTTTTTTTTTAGATGGTCAGTTTTTTTATTTAATATTTTTAGTTTTCAGTATTGATTTCCACAAGATTTTGAATTACAAATTTTCTCCACATTTGTACCCTCCCTCCCACTCCAAGATTACATATATTCTGATTGCCCCATTACCCAGTCAGCCCTCCCTTCTGTCACCCCCATTCCCCTCCCATCCCCTTTTCCCTTACTTTCTTGTAGGGCAAAATAGATTTCTATGTCCCATTGCCTGTATATCTTCTTTCCCAGTTGCATGTAAACACAACTTTTTTTTTGAGCATCTGCTTTTAAAACTCTGAGTTTCAAATTCTCTCCCCTCTTCTTTCCCCACCCATCCTCCTTAAGAAGGCAAGCAATTCAACATAGGCCGCATGTGTATCATTATGTAAAACCCTTACACAATATTCATGTTGTGAAACACTATATTTTGCTCCCTCTTGTCCTGTCCCCATTTATTCAATTTTCTCCCTTGAGTCCCTTTTTGAAAGTGTTTGCTTTTGATTGCTTCTTGCCTTCTGTCTGCCCTCCTTTCTATCATCCCCCCCCCCTTTTTTATCTTCTTCCTCCTTCCTTCCTGTGGGGTAAGATAATCAATTGGGTGTGCATGTTATTCCTTCCTAAAGTCAAATCCACTGGGAGCAAGATTCACTCATTCTTCCTCACTTGCCCTCTCTCCCCTTCCAATGAACTGTTTTTTCTTGCCACCTTCATGCAAGATAATTTACCTCATTCTATCTCTCCTTTTCTCCCTCTCTCAATATATTCCTCTCTCATCCCTTAATTTGATTTTATTTTTTTTAGATATCATCCCTTCGTATTCAACTCACCACATGATCTCTGTCTATATATATATATAT
>JAQQSZ010006050.1:0-13705 GCA_028646595.1 Phalanger gymnotis | reverse complement strand
GGCAAACAGAGTGTACGCCATCTTGGAGGGGGGGGGGAGGAAATGGGGAGAAAATGTGTAATTCAAACGCCTGTGAAAATCAATGTTGAAAACCAAACATGTCAAAAATAAATTTAAAAAAAAAGAAGTACAAGATGGAGGAAACAAAGCAAGAAAGCAATTTATATGAAAAAGATACAGAGGCTTCAATGAACGTCAAGCTCAATATGATTCAAACAATGAGATGTAGTGAAATGCTCCCTCTCACAGGGGCGTGCAGCCCTCTTGCACAGGGGCGTGCCATCACACTCTACTTACTGGAGCTCTGTGACCCCGGATCCAACTCAGCTCCCTGGAACAAACACTTGGCATAAATCCCCGAGTTTTGCTCAAGACCCTGTGTGGCCCCAGATGGGCAAGCCTAGACACGCTCACAATACCCTGCTTTTGTAATGGCTTGCTTGCACCTGCTCACGGCTCGGGTATAAGAAGCCCTAGATTCTTGAGCTCAGGGCTGCTCCCCTCTATGGGACAGTCGCTGGCTAATAAATGATGCTCAATATATATTCTAATTTGGAAAAAAAAAACAAAAAAAAATAATCTAATCCTAAAGAATGAAAGGGGCAACTATGATACAATTAGCTCTTCTGAGAGATACAACAATCCAAGACAATTCCGAAAGACTCATGACAGAAAATGCTATGCACATCCAGAGAAGGAACTGTGGAGTCTGATTGCAGATTGAACCATACTGTTTTCACTTCTTTTGGTTTTTGTTTCTTTTTGCTCGAGGCTTTTGTTCTCTTTCTTGAGGTTTTTCTCTTTTATTCTGTTTCTTTGCTCATGACATGACTAATGTGGAAATATGTTTAACATGGTTCTACATGTATAATCTATATCAGATTGCTTGCTGGAGAGGGGAATGTAGTAGTAATTTATACTCGAAGATCTTTCCCACCCATTAATAGGTCATGTGACCTGCTTACATCACAGGAAGCCTAAGACATATGTGGTGGGAGGTGCTTTCTGACAGGAAAAGGAAGTTATGTCACAAAAAATGCTGAGAGCAAGAAAGATGCTATGGCTACTAATGGCTGATAATTGCCACCCTCATGATTGTTAGAACTGAACAGGCTGACTTAGCTGTACTGTAAGTTTATCTTTGGGGAAACCCCAGCAGGGGGTCAGAGAGGTTTTGGGATGGCCAGGCTCCAGGCTGTGATATTATGTTTTAGGTTCTCTGCTGTTATGATGAAGTGGGCTGACTGGCTGTGGGAGCTAAACATTTGGTTATGGGATATGGTTTTCTGGTGTCTGAATAAATATTATACTTTTACTTTCTTTATGGAGAGTCTCTCATACCTTGCTGTACAGAACTACATAGGCATATTCATGTTTATCATTGATGTTGTGTTTATTGTCTTACTGTTACAGGGAGGGAGGAAGGAAGAAAAATTTGGAACTCAAAATCTTATAAAAATGAATATTATAAACTATCTTTACATGAAATTGGTGAAAAATAAAATACTATTAAGTAGAAAAAAGAAAAGTTGAGCAGAAGAAAAACTGTGACTGTCCCATGATAATGTGAATAGATTATGTACTACCTAATCTCCAGGGTTATCCCTTGAATACATAGTAACAAGTTGAGTCCCCTGGGGGAAGACTATACCAATATTAATGTACTCTGTGAGCCAGTACTGCTGAAACTTAAGCATATGAGTCCCCATCAATGCATTTACTTTCAATAGCTACTGAGTAGACACAATTCATTCAAAGCAAAAACATTTACAAAAAACAATTATAATAAAACATTCCAGTTCCTCTAATTCCAAAACCACTGTATTTTTATTGTAACAATCCATGTATCAAGTTCTATTCTTGAATCTACTGGTTTCTGACCATGTCACTCTATATTACAATTCTTTGTGAAATAGGATAAAATTCAGATTCATTTCTAAATGTAGACAAGGAAGGGAATCCCCTAGAGCTCAGATCAAATGAAAACATGATAAGGGATATTTTAATACTTTTTTTAAACAAATGTACATATTTTAATGTTGCAAAATCCTCTCCTTCATTTTTTGTATTTCTGATGTATAACATATGTTACAGTACGAAGGCACTTATGGAAAATTATACATGTAGCTCAAAGATTAGGAGAATTGTTGCTGACTCCTCTTACACATGAAAAGCAGGAATTTAGAAAAAAAGATTTGACATAGAGATTGATATCCTAACAGTACTCTCCCTAACCTTGTTTTCCTTCCTTTCTTAACCCATGCATTTGATTAGCAGATCCAGAGGATCCTTGGGGCTGAAGGAAGCTTTAGTGCTATACACAGGAAAAAGCTCTGTGAAATGGTATGATAGGGAAGCAGGTAAACCCAAAGAAAATGACTAGAACTTTCTAATCTTCAATTAAATAGAAGCTTGGGTAATGTATATCATTCCTGCTAGTTAAAACAAGTTAGTTTAAAAGATAGATTAAATGTTCGTAGGCTCTAGTAGATGGCTACTTGGTGAATGAACCAAAAGATAAAGAACTTACCTCCTGGAGTGAAAATTCTTGGAGTAGGTAATATCCATGTTATGATGAAGCAACATGGTAGGACTTTAGTGGTAGACATATTTGGCGTAAAGGGATATTTGCAATCTTTGCTTATTCATGACTGTTTTCTCTCCTTTGTTGCAAATGGTCAAGAAGTTATTGAATTGTTTTTCTAATTCTCACAACATTATCAGTAATTTAATGAACATTTATTAAATGCCTACTACATGCCAGGTCATTCAAAGTAGGTTTTATTCAGAGAGGCCAAAGTATTTAGGCAATCCAGTCAAAGTGTATAACTTATACCCTTTCCATTCTATCTTCTATCCATGACAGTATGAATATAATATTACCTCTTGACAGAGTAGTTTATTTCAGTTTAATGATATAGTACAAACAGCATAACAAGGTCAAACTTGCATATATAGGTATAATTTAAAATTGAAGAGTGGTTACACCATAACTTTTCTTGCTTTAATGGATATAAAGTCATTGATTACATAATCAAACTTAATGTGCCATGTAGTATCCTATTTAATAATTACGTGGTCTGCACTCAATATAGACTCCATTGAACTCTACAATTCTTTTTTTCCCTTTCCTCCCACAATAAAATTCACTTTATGGAAGGATTTCTACTTCCTCTTTTATATTAGCCAAAGATCATCTTCATTAAAGTCCATTTTCTTTTGGGGGTCTCTGTGTGTGTGTACGTGTGTGCCCATGAATATGGGCATAGCATGCTCTCTCACATGTGGGCCTTCAGGATCAACATATTCTATGGGTAAACATTTACTCAAAACAAAATCCACCCACTGATGGGTTTACTTTGGCCATTTAAAGAAGACACAATTAGTTCAAAGTAAAGGCATTTATTGAAATAAAATGGTTAGTAACATAACATCTCCCACTAAACCTGGGGCATACTGTCTCACAAATACATTCATCATCAGTGGGAAGAGTAAATTCTTCAGTTCACTAGATATGAGAAATCACTGGGTAACTTAGGTGTCCTAAATTATTGCAGGGTTGCTCATGTATTCTTGTGATGTCATCAAGCTTCTTGATATTGGGCCTTCTTCCTACAGGGTGTGGCATCATTCTTGTTCTATGATGGAGATTGTAGCTTACTGATCTCCACTAGGTGCCATCAAGCATTTTTGCTGCTCTTTTCTGTTCTCTCTTTCTCTTTTGGGTTTTTCTAATTGCTCCCTCTTTGAATTGTTGAAGGGTTAATCCCTTACATTTTAAATATTGAGATATCCAATATTGCCCTTTATATTTTCCAATGTACTTTGTATGCATTCATTATTTTTTTTGACTCTTAAGTTTCTGGCATTGGAATGTGGTAGGGGAAATAGGAGTTCTTCATATTTAACATGTTAAATTACTTTGTATATAAAAGCTAATAGTAATGATAATAATAAAAGCAGATAAAAAGAATTAGGAGCACCTACTATGTGTATGGTTATATGGCAATAAAATTGAGGATAAAAAAGAAACTTAAAATTGTATTTAAAATCATAAGGGACTCAAACTAACACAGTAACAAATAGCTATCTAAAACAATTTGATCTCAAAAAAAAAGAAATAGAACTACCACTTTGGGGGCTAGGAGGGAGGGAGCTCCCTGTACAAATGAATGTATAGGATAATTTTATTGAACACAAATAACAATGAATATATTACATAAATTAATATTTTTCTTTGTTATATTTTTGGACCAAATCTCTGTCTGTCTGTATGGTCATATAGTATGTATGTGTGTGTGATTTTTTTTTGCCTGCTTGATACTCTGCATAATAATAAAATTCACATTTGTACTAGCTTCCAGAGTACCAATTCCCTGTGAATCCTTGAATCTGGGTTTTTTTACTCTAACTTAAGGTGTAAAGTCAAATATAGCATCATAGTGTATCATCTTTGTTAAATGTTACTGTAGTCTCTGCTAATATTTTATTTAAAATTTTGAATCAATATTCACTAGACAAATTTGCCTATAACTTTACCTGTTTTGACTCACTATTTGGGTTAATCAAAACAACAAGGCCATATTTGTGTCATAGGAGGAATTTGGGAGGATGCATATATTACCAAACAGTTTATGAAGTATTGGAATTAACCGTTCCTTTAATATTTGGTAGAATTCACTTGTAAATCCATCTGTTCCTTATTTTTTTTTTCCTTTGGAAATTCACTTATGGCTTGTTCAATTTATTTTGCTAAGAAAGGGTTAAATATTCTATTTCCTGTACTGTTTATCTAGGTAATATCTATTTTATTTAGACTGTCAATTTTGTTGATATTTAATTGGGCAAAATAGCTACTAAGAATTGCTTTCATTTCTTCTTCATTGGTTAGTAAGACATCTTTTTTCATTTTTGATACTGGTAATTCAGTTTTCTTTCTTTTTCTTAATGAAATTACCTAATGGCTTATATATTTCATTATTTTTTCCAAAAATAATCAATGTCTAGTTTTATTTATTAACTCAATGGCTTTTTTTAACTTTCAATTTTTTAAATCTATCCTTTGACTTTTAGTATTTCTATTCTGATGTTTAATTTGGGGATGGAGGGTAATTTGCTGGTTTTCCAGTTTTCTTAGTTGCATACCTAATTGCTGATCTCTTATTTTTCTCTTTTTTGTGAGTTTATAGTTATAAATTTTCCTCTAATTACTGCTTTGGTCACTTCCCAAAATTTTGACATTATCTCATTGCTGTCATTTTCTTTAAAGGAATTATTGACTATCCTATAATTTGTTCTTTGACCCTCTCATCCTCTTTTGTTTTTTTTCTCCAATTGTTTCAGTCATATCTGACTTTTTGTGACCCCTTTTGGGTTTTTCTTGGCAAAGATACTAGAGTGGTTTGCCATTTCATTCTCTAATTCATTTTCAGGGAGGGAAACTGAGGCAAACAGGGTTAAGTGATTTGCCCAACATACAGTTGCTAATTATCTGAGGCTGGATTTGAACTCAAGAAGATGAATCTTCTTGACTGCAGGCCTGTCACTCTATCCATTGTATCAACTAGATGCCCAATATTTTGGATTAAATTATTTAGTTTTCAATTAATTTTAATCTTTACTTCAAAATCCCTTTATTGAAAGAAATTTTAGGGAGAGGAGCAAAATGGCACAGAGAAGCCAGGAAGTTGCCTCAGCTCTCCCCAGTTTCCCTGGGAAACAATGTTAAATCAAGCATCTAAACAGATTCTGGAACAACAGAGCACACAAAAAGAGCCCCTTCATGCTAGCTCAGCAGGACAACAGTGAGGCCTCCAGCTTACCATAGAAGGGAAATTGCAAGCCACAAAACCCTGGCACAACAGGCATGACTAGGCTGGGCCACCCCCAGCACAGTGAGCAAGCTACAAGCACCTGAGGTCCCAGCATGAAAAGCCAGTGACAAGGCCCCTGGCCCCTAGTATAAGAAGCTTGGGATGGTGCCCTCTATCCCCCAGAAGCAGAGCTCAACTTTAATAGTCACAAAATAATCTGGAAAATGAGTAAGAAATGGAAGAAAGCTCTGACCATAGAAAGCTACTATGGAGACAGAGAAGAGCAAAACATAAACTCAGAAAAGGACAACACCAAAATGCCTAGATGTGAAGCTTCAAAAGAGAATATGAATTGGTCTCAAATCTGAAAATTCCTCTTAGAAGTAAAGCTCAAAAAAGATCTTAAAAATCAAGTAAGAGAGGTAGAAGAAAAAATGGGAAAATAAATGAGAGTTATGCCAGAGAATTACCAAAAAAGAGTCAACAGCTTAGAAAAGGAAGCACGAAAACTGCCTGAAGAAAATAACTGCTTAAAAAATAAAACTGACCAAATGGGGGAGAAATCCACTGAAGAAAACAAGTCCTTTAAAAGTAGAATTGGCCAAATGGAAAAGGAGGTATAAAAGCTAACTGAAGAAAATAATTCCTTAAAAATTGGATTTGAGCAAATGGGAACTAATGGCTCTGTGAGACATCAAGAATCAATCCAACAAAATCAAAAGAATCAAAACAATAGAAAAAATGTAAAATACCTCATTGGAAAAACAACTGACCTGGAAAATAGATCCATGTGAGATAATTTAAGAATTACTGGATTACTTGAAGGCCATAATCAAAACAAGATTTCTTTCAAGAAATCATCAAGGAAAATGCCCGAGGTCCTAGAATCAGAGGGTAAAATAGAAATTTAAAGAATCCACCAATCACCTCCAAAAAGAGACCCCAAAATGAAAACTCCAAGGTATATTGAAGCCAAATTCTAGAATTACCCAGTCAAGGAGAAAATACTGCAAGCAGCCAGAAAGAAACAATTCAAATATCAAGGAGCCACAGTCAGGATTACACAGGACTTAGCAGTTTCTCCATTAAAGGATAAAGGGCTTCAAATATGATATTCTGGAAGACAAGGGAGCTTGGATTAAAACCAAGAAGCAACAACCCAGAAAAATTGAGCATAATCTTTTGGGAGGAAAATGGACATTCAATGAAATAGGGGACTTTCAAACTTTCCTGATGAAAAGGCCAGAGCTGAACAGAAAATTCTGTCTTAAAGTATAAGACTCAAGAGAAGCATAAAAAGGTAAATAGGAAAGAAAAAACATGTTATTCATTAACATCTAAATGGTTTTCCCTACAGGGAAGATGATATTTGTAACTCTTGAGAACTGTATTTCTATTAGGGTAGTTAGGAGTATACACACACACAGGATATGAGTATAAGTTGCCTTTATATGATGATATAAAAAATTAGGAGGTAAAAAAGGATTGTACTAGGGAGAAGAGGAAAGGGAAAGATAGAATAGGGTAAATTATGTCACATGAAGAGGCACAACAGACCTATTAAAATGGAGGGAAAGAAGGGAGGGGGTAAACATTATTTGAATCCTACTCTCATCAGACTTGGCTCAAAAAGGGAATAATATACACACTTAGTGAAATATCAAAATTTAACTTACCCTATAAGAAAGTAGGAGGAGGAAAGGAGAAAGAAAAGGGAGACTGATAGGGAAGTGGTGGTCAGAAGCAACCCACAGAAGGGACAGGGTGAAAGGAGAGAGAGAAAAATATAAAGAGGGAGAAAATAGGACAGAGGGAAATACACATTTAGTAATCATAACTGTGAATGTGGATGGGATGAATTCTCCCATAAAATGGATGTAGATAGCAGAGTGGATTAAAAACCAGAATCCTACCGTATGTTGCTTATACAAAACACATTAACAGCAGAGAGATACATACAGAGTAAAGGTACAAGACTGGAGCAGAATATATTATGCTTCAGCTGAAGTAAAAAAGAAAGAAGCAGGGGTAGCAATCCTGATCTCAGACAAAGCAAAAGCAAAACTAGATCTAATATAAAAGGCAAGGAAGGAAACTACATCTTGCTAAAAGGTACCATAAACAACAAAGTAAAATCAATACTAAACACATATGCATCAAGTGGTATAGTATAGTATAGTATAGTATAGTATAGCATAGCATAGCATAGCGTAGCGTAGCATAGCATAGCATAGCATAGCATAGCATAGCATAGCATAGCATAGCATAGCATAGCATAGTATAGTATAGTATAGTATAGCATAGTAATCTTAGAGTAGAAGTTAAGGGAGTTACAAAAGAAACAAACAGTAAAACTATACTAGTGAGGGACCTCAACCTCCCCTCTCAGAACTAGATAAATATAACCCCGCAATAAACAAGAAAGAAGTTAAGGAGGTGAATAGAATTTTAGAAAAGTTAGTTATGATAGACCTCTGTAGAAAACTGAATGGGGATAGAAAGCAATATTCCTTTTTTCTTAGCATTACATGATGCCTAGACAAAAATTGGCCATATATTAAGACATAAAAACCTCACAATCAAACACGGAAACACAGAAATATTAAATGCAACCTTTTCAGGTCATGTTGCAATAAAAATAGCTATTCATTCAAAAATCAGTCATTATGACTGAATTGAATATATGCCAGAGAAGCAAAAATGATTTGACATTGAGGAAACAAATGATCAAATGGGATTATATGTCTAAAGCATTTAACCCAGTGCTTGACATATAATAGGTGTTAAGTAAATGCACATTGCCTCCTCTGCCCTCTTTCCCATTTGGCATTATTTTTAAAAATAGAGAAGTAGGTACATGGAAAAGACTAGACAAGGAAAAATTAGAAATAGTTGCGTTTAATAACCCAGTGTTAGATCAACTCAAATATATAGAGTACCTAAGAAAAAACTCCATATTTGACAAAACTTCTGATAATAGAAAAAGTCTGGCAGTAATTTATAGAGTTATACCAACATCTTACACCACATTCTATAACAAATTTAAAATTGATATGTTACCAGAATATTAAATGTCATATTATTTTTAAAAATGGAAGGGAAGTAGGTCATATACCTTTCAAAGATGTGGGTAGAAGACGAATTCTTTACTATACAGGAGCTAGAAACAATTATAAAAGATGAAATAGATTATTTTGTTTATATTGAAGATTTAAAAAAAACAAAATTAATATATTGCATCTAGAATGAGAAAAAAAAATTTGACTGGTAGGGGTAAAAAACTTTGAATTAGTTATCTCTAAGATCCTGGTACACAAGATGAATTTGGAACTGTCTATCATTTCTCTACTTATATACGTGTGCACAAATATACATACATATACACACACGTGCATTCACACCCACACCACAATATATTCTACAAATGAATGAGTAGTCAAAGACATGAAAAAACAGTTCTCAAAAGGAGAATTACAAACATCAATCACATAAAAGAAGGTTCCAAATCACTAATGGTAAGAAAAATTCAAATTAAAACAATTCGAAGATTTCATCTTAAGTCCAACAAATTGGCAAAAATTACAACATAGGAATAGTCAATGTTCAAAGAGTTGCAAAAAGACAGTCACACTATTGCATTGTAGGTGGAGCTTTACATTGCTACAACTGTTCCAAAAAGCAATTTAGAATTATGATGATAAAGTGGCTAAAATATCCATACCTTTTGAATCAGTTATTCCACTGCTAGGCATCAACCAAAGAAGGTCAACAAATAAAGAATCCCCTACACATCAAAATATTTGTAGCAGCACTTTGTGTAGTAGCAAACAAATGTAAGCAAAGTATATGTCCATTGATTCAGAATGGCTAAATAAATATTGGTACATGGATGTAATGGAATAATCATTGTGCTGTAAATAACAATAGACAATGAAAAGATTTATCTGAGCTTATGCAAAAACCAAGAAAACATACACATAATAACAATTTATATAGAAATAACAACCAGAAATTAATCAAAACTGAATGTTTTGAAATTACAGATACCAAGCTTGTCCTCAAAAATGAGATATTAGAATGTACCCTCCTGCTCCATGGAGTTTAGAGGTGAGGATCCATAGGTGTGGAACACTATATATGACCTCAGATTTTTGTGCATGTATTGATTGGTTTTGCTGAATTTCTTTTGTCTTATTCTTCTTTAAAAGAAAAAAAAATATTTGTTATAAAAGATAGCTCCCTGGAGGGAAAAGAAGAAGCGATATAGAGGAAATATTGGTAATATAAAATAAAATATGCCAATAAAATTGATTTTATAAAAAAAATCCCATTAAATGGCAGCCCGTGTATATATAAGCTGAAAAATAATTGTTCGTTGATATTAATCATATGCTACTTTTAATTATTTAGTCAGAATCTGTGGTTTCATCAGTATAAGGAATTCCTGATATGGAAATTCCCTCCACTAATCTATATTAGCAGTTTATCTGTAAGTTACAGTGCTGGGAAATTACCTCAGGCCCAGAGATATTAAGGTTATTTATCTTAATTACTTATTAGTCAGAAGATGTGACTTGATCAATGTAAGAAATTCCTGGAGTATAAACTCTCCCTCTAATGAATATTGGCCATTTACCTATGATTTACAGTCTTAGAGTATTGACCTTGACTTACACAAAATTACCATTATCAGGTTCACAGAATCCTAAGTTTCAAGCTGGAAGGGCCTTAAAGGTCATCTAGTCTGACTTCCTCATTTGAGAGCTGAGAAAATTAAGGCTTAAACAGGTAACAGGAAATGTCCAAAGTGTCATATAGCCAGTAAGAGCAGAATTAAATTTGAACTCAAGCCTTCTGACACCAAACTCGGTATTCTTTCCACTGTATATATGTGTGGGGTGTGTGGGTGTTTGTGTGAGTATGTGTGGGTGGGTGTAGATGAGAGAGATACACAGACACACGCACATACACACATGCACACACACACACATATACATATATATACATATATATGCACATAAGGGTATATATGGGTACATATACAGGTTTTACAGGTACCTATATACATATGGCATTTGTAGATCATGCACATATGTAGATATATGGATATATCCATATATGGAAAGAGAGAAAGAGAGAGAGAGAGAGAGTGGGGAGGAGAAGAAGGGAGGGAGAGAGTGTGTGTCATAGAGGGCATTTAAAAAACAAACATTACTTTCCATTTAAATAAAAATGCTTTATCATCAATATTCCCCTTGTCTCTTCCCTTTCTTTGCCACTGGTTGCATTCAGGTCTTCTACAAGATAGATGTGGAGGCAAATAGCAAACCTGCAAGGGACAATTGGTACCAGCCTGAGCCACATGGTACAGTGAAAAACTTGACCCAAGGTTTTGGGGTAGGACTTTAGCCAAGAGAAGTATGACTTTGCTTAAAAGAAATGCTATAGTCATAATTGTCACATATATTGGAAACTTTCTGAGCCACACTTTCAAAAAACCTTACTAAAAATGATCAGTTGCATCATTGGCTTTATTTGAAAGATGTTTGACAGCGTTTACAAATACAACTTAAGAATAAAAGTTTATACTTATATATTAAATGGTTAAAGGGTGTTGTGAAGTGGGGGGAGTAAATGTATTTTAGGGGTTGTTTTTGTTTTAGAAACAAGGAAAATATTTTCCGTTCTTGAAACTTCCTAAATAAATACCAGACAATTTAGTATTTGTAGCAGATAACAATGATTGGCAAGTTCATTCATTAGGATCAGATCTATGTCATTCTCTTCATCTTTAAGAATTTGTTTATTTGAACTTAGAGCTCCAGCTTTTTATTACAGCCATGAGTGCTATTAGTAAAAGAGAATGTCCTTAAAAAGAACCCAAGCTCAGTCAATATTTTCATATAACGACAGTTGTAATGGAGTCCAAACCTCACTTAAGCTAACGGGGATTATTACCCTTCAGGGTTGAGATATAAATCCTATCCTAATTCATGACTTAGCCTATCATTCCTCCTGGAGTCTAACCTGTTTATAGTCTTTGGCCATATCTATGCCACTCTTGGATCCTATTAGCACAGATATTTGAAAGCTAATGAACAAGAATGACCATTCTTATTTGCCTTGTGTTCTCACAGTCCATTGCAGTTGCATTGAGGGTCTCAGAGATCGCTCCCAAAAGCAAAGCAGCCAACAACACTAAAAGCATAAGACTTTTATTTGGTGTGTTTCATCTCACCCAAGGGAAGGTGGCTTAATTTGAGACACCTAGTACCACTGTGGTAGTATGTAGGTAATCTAAGACAGGGTAAAGATGTCTCAGAGTCATAGACACCCAAGAGAAAAGTGCAAGGTACCCTTTAAGAAATAAGTAGTTTGGCTGCTGAAAGGATTAGAAAAAGAATATTTTCATTTAGAAAAGGAAAGAGATCAACTTGGTAAGAATGAAAAGTAATGTCTCTTTGTTGGACCAAAAGAGGAAGAAAAAAACATTTGTCTAATAAAAGCAGCTAAAATTTATGTGCTAAAAAATAAGGTTTTCAAATGGGATATGAGTAGTTTGGTGACCAAAAGAGGTAAAAAAATGAACTTTTGCACAAATAAAAGGATTTAAATCATCTTCAAAAGTATGCAAAGTAATTTTTTTTCATTATTATTTGTAATAATTTTATATACATGAAATTGAAGACTTTGCACAAACAAAATTAATGCATTGCCTCCAGAATAAGAAAGGAAGCAGTTTACTGGCGGGGGAAAGAAACTTTGAATTAAGTATCTCTGAGATGTATGTGCAAATATTTATCTATCTATCATCTATACATGCACGTATACCCTTACCAAGACATCTCCCAAATGAATAAGTAATCAAAGTATATGAAAAAACTTCTCAAAAGGAGAATTTGCACATGTTAACAAAGGTTCCAAATCACTAATAGTAAGAATATTTCAAATTAAAACAACTCAAAGATTTCATCAAATCCAAAAAATTGGCAAAAATTACTATAGGAATAGTCAGTGTTCAAAGGGTTGTGAAAAGACATTCATGCTAACACATTGTAGGTGGAGTTGTAAATTGCTACAACCACTCCAAAAAGCAATTTAGAATTATGATGATAAAGTGGTTAAAATATCCATGCCTTTTGAATCAGAGATTCCACTGCGAGGCATCAACTAAAGAAGATGAATAAGTAAAGAGTCCACATATACATCAAAATATTTGTAGCAGCACTTTCGGTAGTAGCAAAGAAATGGAAGCAAAGTAGGTGCTCATTGATTCAGAGTGGTTAAATAAATACTGGTACATAGATATAATTGAATGATATTGTGCTATAAATAACAATGAACTTGACAAATAGAAAAATGGAAAGATTTATTTGAGCTTATGCAAAGTGAAGTAGGCAGAACCAAGAAAACAATATACACAATAACAACAATTTAAATAGAAATAGCAATCATAAGTTAATCAAAACCGAATGTTTCGAAATTACAAAGAACAAACTTAACCACCAAAGAAGAGATATGAGAACACACCCTCCTGCTCCATGGAGTTTAGAGGTGGGGATCTGCAGGTGTGGAACACTGTATATAATGTCAGGTGTGTGTGAGTGTGTGTGTATGTATGTGTAATTGGTTTTGTTGAATTTTTTTCCTATTCCCCTTTTTAAAAAAACCTTTGACATGGGAGATAGAACCTTGAGAAGGAAAAGCAGAAAAGATACAGAGATAATATAGGTAACATAAAATAAAAGATACTAACTTTTCATGGGTAGAGAGTTTGGTGGATGAAAGGAGCAAAAATGAAGCTTTTGTTGAAAATATATGAAAAGTAAGCATGAAGAAACAATCTTCAAAGACAAAGTGTTGAACAAACCATTTTGAGGACTGAGAAAGAA
>JAQQSZ010006049.1:0-13706 GCA_028646595.1 Phalanger gymnotis | reverse complement strand
CTTCTTGAGATCTGGCTTCTGACCTCATCTTTCAACTAAAACTGCTCTTTCCAAAGTTACCAGTGTTAATTGCCAAATTTAATTATCTCAGTCCTCGTTCTACTTAGAATACTTGATACTGTTAACTATCCCCTCCTCCTGGTTAGTCCCTCATCTCCAGGTTTTTGTGACCCTGCTTTCTCTTGGTTCTTTGCCTACCTGTTTGACCACTTCTCAGGTTATTTTGCTGGATCCACGTCACCCTAACTTGTTGTGGGTGTCCCATAACTTCTCTATCCTGGGCCCTTTCTTTTTTCTCTCTATACTCCTACTGGATTGTAGCTTTTCAAGGGTTCAAATATCATCACTGTACAGATTTAACTAGCCTGTTTCCAGATCTATTTATCTCATCTTCATCTCTCTCATGCATTCCAACCCCATGTCGCCAACTGGTTGTTGAACTAGATGTCCTATCAGCATCTCAAATTCAGCATGTCAGAGTAGCACTCACGAGCTTTTACCCTAAACTTTCACCCTTTCCCAAGCGTCCTTTTACTTTTGAGGGCACCACCATCATTCCAGTCACCCAGGTTTGCAACCTCAGTGACATCCTTGATTGCTTTCTCTCTTACCCTACATTAAAATATCCAATCATTTACCAGATTGTATTATTTCTTTATTTACAATATCTCTAGCACATATTCCTTCTCCCCCGACACATACATTGATTCTACCTTTGTAATGCCTCATATGTGTCCCATTCTCTCCCCTGGCATGGATAACTGCCCTGGTTCAAGCTCTCATCAAAGCTCCCCTCTGCTGTTGCCCTAGCCTTCAAATCAGCCTCCTGGCCTCAAGTCTATCCCCATTCTAATCCACCTTCTACTCAGCTGATGAAGGGATTTTTCTTGAGCATAGATAAAAGAATGTCATCCACTACTCAATAAATTCTAGTCGTTCCCCATTACCAACAGGAAATAAAATTACTTTGGGCATTTAAAATTCTTCTCAACATGGACCTTCCATTGGGCTCTTCCGTTGTCTTCCCTCCTCTGTACTCTAGGATCCAGCTATCCTGGCCTCCCTGGAGCATGCCATCTCCAATTTCTGTGCCTGGAATGGTATCTATCCATCCTCCCAACTCTTAGAAGCTTTTGTTTCCTTTATGATTCAGCTTATGTAGCACCTCCCCTGGGAGGCCTTACCTGGTCCCTCCCCCCCCAGTTTCTAGTGCCATCTCCACAAAAGTTACCTTCCCTCTACTCTGTATTTATCTTGTATGTTCTGATTCATCTACATTGCCACCTCTATTAGTGTTGGAGTTCACAGGTACCCCAGCACCAGAATGATGAAGAATAGTTGCATAGGTCTCAAGGTCTGTCCTAAAAAGAATTCACTCAGACCATCTCCAAGACAAAGGCATTTATTGGGGTGACGCGCCCTTCGGGCCCTGCTCCACTCGGGAGAGACAGAGCCCCAGCAGGCCCCTCTCCATGTTGGAGACAGAGTATAATAGGTATCTGGTCTAAATACAGTTTGACAGGATAGGGGAAGGGAAGCAGGAGAAGGGGAAGATGGGTAAGCAAGGCTCTGGAATGCCTGGAATATCAGGTAGTCCACAGTGACTTTGTCATACAAATAAGCAAGGGGAACAGGAAAGGGGGAAAGGGAGCACTGTTCTGGAATGTCAGGTGGTTGGAGGGTGCTTTGTGAAAGCACACAGATAAGTCCACGTGGGGGCAATCAATGCATAGTCTATGGCATTTTATCTCATATCTCACATCCTGCATCCTGCCTGTCACAGGTTAAATTACAGTTATTCCTTCCACATTACAGCTTACCCCATTGGTTTCAATATATTGCAGGTCAGTCAGTATAAGAAATCAAATGGGAATTTGGGGGGAGTTTTGTGGAAGCTGCAGACAACACTCATAGGCCAGCAGATGACAGAAAAAGTTTAGATACTCAGAAATGCACAAGATAGATTTATAATATTGTATAATATCAAGCCACATTTTACAATAAGGTACTGTAAGCACCCCATAAAAGAAAAAGAAAAAATTCAGACTGGAACAGAAAGAGAGCCAAAAACTTTTGCGCGGATTTTCCAGATCATTGGGGCACCATGTCCCTAACCCCCGAGATGTGGAAGGGGTAACTTTAGTTACCTAGAGTTCCATATGGTTAAGCTGCAGACTCAGGAATGGACTCTATTTACACAATAATACTCAGCTTTCTTAGATAATAAAGGCTAGGACACTTAGAAGCAGTTTGTATAATACCACAAGATATTTTTGGTAATATTGAGTAGGATTATAAAAGGCCCAAAAAAGTTCTATTCTCTCTAAACTTATTCAAAACCAATGGTGATATTCAAGCTCACTGACATGTACAAGGAAATTGGCTACCTTATTCTATTTTCTCAATAAATACTAGTTAGTGGATAGTGGCAAATTATAGTCACTGTTATGTAGACAGCTTACGCAGTTCTGTGCTTTCAAACATGTCTTCTCCAAATTAGATTGGCCAGTTGTGCCCTCAGAAGAATTAAGGCCAGAATATAACTCCTAGGCAAAAATAACTTTGCCACTAGTTTCCTTTTAGGTATTGTGTGAGAAAACTAAAATAAAACTTTGAAATTCTTAAGCTGGAATCAAGAAACTCTAATGCCAGAGACAATCAATGATTAAAAACAAAGCAAAAACAAACTCGTTAATTTTGTTTGGCCAGGACTTAGCTCACTGTTATTCTGATCTCTGAAACCAGCTCCAAACATGATTTTGAACATCTCATAACAGGACTAATCTGGCCACAGGCTCCTCATAGCTGCCTTTAGCAAAAACAACTTCATGGGGCTAAAGGCCAAGTACAAAGCTCTTTGTAGCTGGTGTTTCAGAACAACCAAAAAAGGAAGGAAGCATTTTTCAAGGCCATGCCTCTGCAACCCAGGAGCAGCCAAAGGCTTTAACCTGGGGAATGCAAAATAGGACTTTTTGAAGCTTTTGTAGAACAATGAGAGCAGCTGCTACTCGGTCTGACAGGTATTTGCAGAGCCCTCCAATGCTATGCACTCAGTTTTGCGCTCATTGTTGTAAAGGATACTGAACAAAAGGCTAGAGACTTCCTCACCCTTAGGAGCTCTCATCCTTGTTGGCTAGAGTAGCAGTCTTGAAACCACTGGACAGCATTAGGAAGCAGCATTTAATTAACTGCCTTGATTGTAAACACACCAGAGCCTGAAAACTGTGTGGGCCTGACTGACCAGGGAATGAACACATCTGATAGGCCTAGATTGCCTTCCATTTTAGTTTAGGCATCTAGTGAAATGACATTCCAAATGTTTCTTTAGTTAAGCTTGCTTTGAAGAAACATGAAATGTCAACTCCGAAATTTCGGAACTCGAATTCTTATCGGTAGATTTTGCATTTACATTTTTGTCACAGTTTTTACCTTGAAGTCATCAACATAATTTGATATGCTTACCCAAATAAAACTTATATTTTGGAAAAATGAGAAATAATGAAACTCATTTCCTACCCCAATTTAGTAATATTTTTCTGATTTTCATACCCAGTTGCCTTGGGTCACCTGCTGTCATTTCCACCAATTTTAATTAAAATAACTTATGTGTAGTGTTAGTAACAATTAGCTTTGACCAAAAATCTCAGAGGTTTGAATATATAATGTAGACGATACTTTTAATATACCGTCTAGTCTCAGTCAACGAGTACCTACCAATATGCCAGGCACTGTTCTAGGTTCTGGGGATACAATTACAAAAAAGGAAAGACTGTAAAAGTAACATAATTGAATTTATTTCCAAATTTTGTATCTAAAATAAGAAAAACATGTTGTGTAACTATATTATATGATCAAACAACCAACAAGTATTTATTAAGGACCAACTAGCACAGGCACTAAGCTATGCCCTGAGGATGATGCAAAGAATAAAAATTCCTACTCAAAACGAACTTAAATTTTAATGGGGAAAGACCCAGGGTATACCTATACTGTGTTGTAAATTTTGCTTCAAAACTTTCACATCTCATATTTAAGTACGAATGTCTTGTTTTTATTTAAATATTTTAAAATATCAGTCAGAAAATATGATAGGAAAAGGAAATGGGCTAGTCATGTAGCAAAAGCAAGAAATATTGGGTGGAGAGAGTTATGTGTACAGGACCTATGGGAGAAAAAAGTCCAGAATCACAAAAGATCAAAAGGGGATTAAAATGGAGAAACATTCTGCACCGGAGACTAGAACGTTTACATCAATGGAAAAACAGATCCAATAAGGTTTAAAGTATGTCATGGTTTTAAGAAAAAAAAAAGATAACATTTGTAAACTTACCGACACAAGTACTTTTAATTGAAACTAACTATCTTGATTATTTAATATATACATATGTCCTTTTAGATTATTAAATAAGATTTCTATCCTTTAAAAAGTTATATAATTGACATTACCCTACAAATAAAGTATCTTTAAAGTAATCACTTATTACTCGACACATTCCTGTATTTTTTTAAATAGTAATCCTGTAGTCATATCTTGTAATCTAGTCCTCACAGACAAAAATGACCTATAGGTTAGTACATAATATAGCTGCTGAGGTGAATGCTACAATAGGGAATACCTTTACAGATAAATTAAATCATATAATACACATTAAAATTCTGATAAACATTTAAAATTAAATAAGTGTAATTGAGACTAAATGTGAAAATGTTAAAAGTGAAGTAGTTCTGAGATTTGTTACTAAATAAAACAAATTACAAAAACAAACTAGTACACATGCATGCCATTGAAAGTCAAAGTTCTATTTCAAGTCTCTTGCCTATACTTTTGCCAGTGCAGTAAGTCTTTTTGGATGACAAAGAAATATACTACATTAAATGTAATACATCTGTATGATTTAAACTTCAGTACTTCAAGAATCTGTGTTGTTATAGTTCAGTAGTAGAGGATATTTGAGAAAATTAAAAATTTAGCTTTAATAGTGTTGTAGGAAAATTGTACTGATATGTGATTATAATAAAAAACCAACAAAACAGAATCCCCCCAAAAGTTTGAAAGCTGAGCTTATGAATTTGGACTTTTAGTTGCATGCTTTCCCAATAGCACTCGGAGGGTTAGGTTGCATTTTTTTCTGGTTTTGATGAAAAGTTTAAAACATTTATAATACAGCATTTGAAGGATCTGTGGTTTCATTGGTATGCATTCATCCTGCATAGACACAGATCACCTGTGATCATCAACAACTTGGTAGATGATGGGTCTTCTACAGTTGCTGGGCCCCCAAATATGTCAACCCAGATGTTAAACTAATGATCAGACACTTTAAATTTTGTAGGCTGCTTTGTGATTACATAAATGAAGACATACCATGTCATTTTTCCAAGTTGGTTATAGTATTTTATCAACATCCTATGAAAGAAGAAACTAAGGCAAAGATAGAAATTATTTGCACAGTGAATTGCTGTCAGGGACAAAGATAATCTATGCTTTCAGAAAAATGTAATACCCACTTTTCTTGGTTTTCCCGTTGGTTTTTAAGGACAAAATTGGTTTATGTTAAAGTTAGCAGTTCAATTAAACTACATATTTACTAAGTGGTCTAACAGAGTAAGTACAATGAACAATTTATTTCTGTGTCAAAGGGAAGCTTTATAGAAATCAATAAAATAAAATTTATTTGGGAGAATAAAAGATCTAGAATATCAAGGGAAATAATAGGGGGAGAAGGAGGGAATGGAGAGGGACTAGTACTGCAGACCTCAAACTATATTATAAAGCAGAATAATCAAAATCATTTGGTATTAAGTAAAAAATTAAGTAAAAAATAGAGAAGTAGATCAATGAAATTAGAGAAGGAAGAATCAGAAATAATGAAACTCAATAACCTAGTTTTTCATAAACCTGAAAACAAAAATTACCTAGGATAAAACTCTCTATTTGATAACTACTGCTGAGAAAACTGGAAAGTAGTATAGAAGAAATTAGGCTCAGAGCAACATCTTATACCATGTTGTTATTTACTCATTTTCAATTGTGTCCAACTTTTAGCAATTCCTTTTGGGGGCTTTTTTGGGCTGAGATACTGGGGTGGTTTGCTATTTCCTTCTCCAGCTCATTTTACAAATGAGGAAACTGAGGCACACAGGGTTAAGTGACTTGCCCACAGTCACATAGCTAATAAGTGTCTGAGGCTGGATTTGAACTCAAGTCCTCCTGACTCCAAGGCCAATGCTCTACCCACCGCACCACCTAGCTGCTATCTAGGAGATGTATTCTTAACCGAATCAGGAACAGAGATAATTATTAAAAAAAAAACCCAACAAAATACATCATTGTAATTATACAGAATTGAAAAGTTTCTGGAGAAACAAAATAAATGTATCTGGGACAAGGAGGGAAGCAGTCAAATGGGGAAAATATTTGTATCACGTTTGTCTGTTAAGAGTCTGAAAGATATAAACAACTAAAGAAATAAGTAAGACTAAAAGTCTTTTCCCAATAGACAAGTAGTCAAAGAATATGAACAATTTTCAAAAGAACTGCAAACTGTTAACCATATGAAACAATGCTCCAGATCACTAATAAGAGAAATGCCATCACAACTCTGAAGTTTTACCTCAGGTTTACACACAGCACATTGGCAATGATGACAAAAGATGGGCATAGTCAATGTTGGAGAGGTTGTGCAAAGTCAGTCACACTAATGCATTTTGGGGGAGGGGACTGTGAATTTGGGTACAAGCATTCTAGAAACACTGGAACTATACAAAGCAGCTAAAACGTCCGTAATTTTTCACCCACAGAGTCCACTACAAGGTACACACCCCCAAAATCATTAATAAAAAGAAAGATTCCACGTTAACCAGAGTATTTACAGCAGCACTTTTTATGGTAGTAAAGAACTGGAAACAAAGTTGATGCCCGTCAAGCTGGGGATGACTAAAGAAATTGTAGTACAAAAACATAATGAAATATTACTGGGCAGTAAGAAATTGGCACACATGATGAATATGGAGAAAGCTTGGAAAAAATTTTCCTAAAGTGTTGTAAAGTGAAGTAAAGAGAGTCAAGAAAACAGTGACTTCAACAGTGGAAATTGAAATAACAACAATAAAGTAGTGCTTGTGATCCATGTCAAAAAGGATGCACGCACATCATTGAAACCACAGACCCTTCAGATACTAAATTATAAAGGTTTTAAACTTTTCATCAAAGCAGCCAAAAAAAAGCAACCTAACTTACTGAGTGCTATTGGGAAAGCATGCAACTAAAAGTCCAAATTCTTATCAATCTGTCAATCTTTTGGGGGACTTCTGTGTTTGTTCTATGGGATGGCCCTTAGGGATAGGGGAAGAGGAGGTATACAGGAAGAAATTTAGCCATTGTAGAAACAAAAAAGTATCAATAAAAAATCACCCTAGTTTGGCACGCAGGTGACTGGTATCATTAGGTTTTATGCACATGATTCCTAGACCTTTATATCCAACCCTAATCTCTTTGTGGCTCGTCTTGCATCACCATTGCTTTTTTCAATAGCTTAAATACAGTGTTCCACAGGCACATCAAATTCAACATGTCCAAACCAGATCTCATTGTCTTTAACCCCAAATCCTCCCCCTTACCAATTTTTTCTTTAACTGTCAAGGTTACCACTATCTTATTTTACTAAGGCCCAGTGTGCTGACAATGTTACCCCTACCCAGTAAAAGCCATTGTCCCCTGGCTCCCTGTACGTACAGGATCCAGTGGAAGATTCTCTGTTTGGCATTTACTTCCCTTCACCACTGAGGCCATCATGCTTTTGCCCGCTTCTTCCATTCTGCTCCCTCCATATACTCCACAGCCCAGCTGCACCAGCCTGCTTGCTCCTCCTTGCCCACAACATGCCACTTCCTGATTTTATGCCTTATGCTGGCTGTGACCCAAGGCTGGAAGGCTTTGCCCACATATTTGACTAATGGCTTCTTCCACTTCTTTCAGGACTCAGTCAAATCCCTCTTTCTGCAGGAAGCTTTTCCCATTCCCACCACCATTCAACTCCTTCCCTGCAAGATTACTTTCCTTTTACACTCTGTGTGTATGTATATATGTGTGTGCATATATTTGTCTGTGTGTGTATGTATGCATAATTATTTGCATGTTGTCTCCCCATTTGAATGTGAGTTTGAGAGCAAGGCCTATGTTTTTATCTTCATATCCCAATTGCTCAGCATGGTGCCAGTCACATAGTAAACACTTAAATGTCTATTGAACGTCCGACTGGTTTGTTCTCAGCTCAATCTGAGTTTATTTTGCCATGTAGGAATATAGGAGCAACCCAAGGTATATAGTTTTATATACTTTAACAAGTACTTCCTTATTTTTCTGAACCACCTTTAGTTCTAGATTTCTGATCAAAGTACTTTTTAGCTTAAAATTGTAGAAAAAGAATTTACTTTTCTCTTTAGTTTTATTCTCGGCAAATTATTATGAACAACTTTAACTTTTTCAAAGTATCTTGGCACTATAGATGCTCAATAAAACAAAGATCTGTGTTGGACAAAGTGGTGAATTTCCAAACAATGTATCATTGAAAGACCATCCCATATAGTTATACATAGCTGAAAATAAAGTCTGTACATTCTGTTCAATATTTCTTTGTCCCCCTCATTTCCCAACCATACTAATTAACTAAGATGTTCCATTGGCCATAGATTTCGAGCTGGAAGGGATGTTAGAGACCA
This sequence comes from Phalanger gymnotis, assembly GCA_028646595.1. NCBI lineage: Eukaryota > Metazoa > Chordata > Mammalia > Diprotodontia > Phalangeridae > Phalanger > Phalanger gymnotis. The sequence goes on along the minus strand of JAQQSZ010006049.1, from coordinate 4,985 downwards.
TCAAGTCTAATATCTTCATTTTACAGATGAGTAATCTGAGACAGAGAGAAAGACCGAATGATTTATCCAAGGCCACACAGCTAGTGAGTGACTGAGGGAAAATTTGAAGTCAGGCCTTCCTGACTCTAAATGCTACCTGTGTCCTTGTTCTTCCTGCACCGCAGATTACTGTATCCTCATCTCTGCTCTCTGGTGTTGCTGGCTTCCTTCAACTCCCAGCTACAATACCGCTTTCTTCAAGAAGCCTCTCTTGATCCCCCTAATGCTGGTGCCTTCCATCTGTGGGTGATGTCAATTTATCTTGTATATATCTGTTTTACATCATAGTTCTAATGTTGCCTCCTCAATGAGGTGAGCTTCTCTTGCCCTTATCTGTATCCTTAGCACATAGTATAGTACCTACCACATAAGATGTGCATATTAATTGTCAAATCAGTGCTTCAATTTATTCATTTCTAACAAAAAATAATGAGAAATGTTTCAAGCTCTTTACTACTTTGAGATTCTTGGATTAAAAAATGCACAGCTATTTGAGTTTCCACTATTTTGTGAACAGGCACAATAACATCAGTTGTTTCTTATTCTATTATAAGTGATTCTATTGAACAAGATGTTTTTTTCAGTATAACAATTCTTATATCTTGTCAGTGCTATTTTATATATACTATTAATATTAGGTCTTCAATCAAAGGACTAACCTTCTGATTTTGAAAATTGAATAGATTATTTAGTATTTTTAAGTCTACTGAAATCTACACCAACTAATTATCATATTTCTAAACAATCATATTACCCTGAGAATACTTAGAGTTAGATATAGCAAGGAAAAATAATTCTCTTTAAACATGAAACATCTCAAAGACATAAAAGACCTTCTCTATAAAGTGAGAAGCCTAAGACTCTTTTGCTTTATTTTGTTTACCAAATGTAATCAGAATCCCTGAGGATTTCATCTAAGATTGCAACCCTATAAAACATATTCCCATTCACCAAAATCTGAAGAAGAAAAGAAATTGGTGAAAATAAAATTAGGAGATCAAAGTAAGTCCTCCTTTTTCATCTCTGTGCAGTGAAATGCAAATCAATTCACCAAGGACTGATAGGCTTTTCTGCAAGTTACAAAATTGTAGGAAGTCAGGCATGATTTTAAAAGGAGATGATTGTGTCATAAAATCATTTTTTGGTTCAGTGAATTATATAGTATTTAGGAAAGAGAGAGCTAGAAAGAACAAGTAGATTTAAAAGAATTCTTCACAAAACTTTCACTAAAAATGATAAAGTTTAATTTCTCATTACTTCTTAAAATGCCTCACTAGTCACTGGCCTACATTACTTTTGATATTCAAAAGCTTTAAAATAGACTCCGCATAAGATGATGGGGTAGGGGAATTTGATTGACAAGGCATTTCTTTCTAAACTAGCCTTCATCCTTCTAGGCCATCTATGTAGATGAAGACAAAAAACCAGAAAAGGCAGAAACAACAGAAACTATTTTGACATGGTCATGTATTAGTTTGCACTTGCCAAAAAGTTGTTTCTACTCATGACACGTAATAGGTGCAATCATGGATAAGTTACTTAATCCTTCATTGTCCTAAACAACTCTTTAAAATTCTCAAGTTACAGATGGGTTGTCTTTTTGCTGATCATGAAAAAAGCTTCTATAGCATGAGTTTCCTACAGTGATGAGACCCCAGGTATGAACTCCCCCCCAAAAATGGGGAAACAGAGAGCTGGTCTCTCAGTGCCACCATTATGCCTTTTTAGAGATAAGCCATTTTTAAAACTATTACATGCGTAAAGAACTTAATAAATGGCATTCTTTCTGCAACTGATTTTCTGAATGGCTAGTAAAGAAACAATGGCAACCTTTCGGTTTTAACAACTGAACTAAAAAGTTGATTTATGTAACAAGCAAATTTTTCCCTATGAAGGCTCAAATTGAACTGTAAAATAATCATATCCTATATGAAATGTTAGAAGTCTGAGTATTTCAAAATTTAAAGAACCTAGGGATTTTTTTAAATTTAAATTTAAATTAAGTTGAAATTTAAAATTCAATATGAAATCTTGGAAAATGTCCCCCCAAAAGGAAATTTTTCATTGGTACTAATATTTGAATAAATGAAAAAGCATTTATTAAATACTTACTATGTGCCAGACACTGTGCTAAGCACTAAGGTTATAAATAGAAAATACAAGACAGTTCCTGGCCCCTAGGAGCTTTCATATTCTGATAGGAAAAAATAGCATATATAGGAATATTAAATATTTAGATGGCTCTGTGATTTCATCAGTATGGGCTCTTACCACTGTCACATATTTCAATTCCCTGTACCTTCTTATGCTGTCCAATTCTAATTCATGTCTTTGTGTAAATCCTCCATAGGAGATTCACCCAAATCTTTAAAGTAGAAAACATTTCTTTAAAAAAAAAATTGGGAGGTAATTTTTTATAACCATGTTAAACAATCTATTTGTGTTAGGGCTTGACTCAACTACAGACTTTAACTGTAATATCCCACACTGATTCATGGTATGTTATTATCTTTGTAGTATACTCCTGAACACGTGATGGGACCTGGAGCAGAAGCTGATCCCACTCAAGTAACCTTTCCTGGATGCACTTGTCTCACAACTTCCTGCCTCCCTACCATTTGTTCGTGTCTTCTTCGTGGGGAGAATTATGATAATTCGTGCCTCAGAGACGTAGAAGGTGAAGTGGAGTTTGCCAGACCAGTGTTTGAATGCAATGTCATGTGCCAGTGCGGTGAACAGTGCAAGAACAGAGTAGTTCAAAGAGGTCTGCAGTTCTGCCTCCAGGTATTCAAGACTGAGAAGAAAGGCTGGGGGCTTCGCACCTTGGAATTTATCCCCAAAGGAAGGTTTGTTTGTGAATATGCTGGTGAAATTTTAGGGTCTTCAGAGGCGTGCAGAAGAATACGACGACAAACAAAGAACGATTTAAATTACATTATAGCTGTCAGAGAGCACATATGTAATGGCCAGATGATAGAAACATTTGTGGATCCTACCAACATAGGTAACATTGGCAGATTCCTTAACCATTCTTGTGAGCCAAATTTATTGATGGTCCCTGTCCGTATTGACTCAATGGTGCCCAGATTGGCACTTTTTGCAGCCAGAGACATTTTGCCAAAAGAAGAACTTTCTTATGACTATTCAGGAAAATTTCATAATCTCACGAAGAATAATGGAAACCAAGAAATGCCAGATAAAGACAAGATGGGGAAGCCTTGTTATTGTGGTACCAAATCGTGTGCTGCTTTCTTGCCTTATGACAGTTCACTGTACTCATCCCTAGAAAAACAAACCACAAGTTGAAAGATTGGTTAAAGAATATGACATGAGGCTACCGTTAATAGTAAAGATATATAGTCATAAGAATTGTTTCCACAGTTAGAACCAAAAGGCATTAAAAGAAGCATATTATAACATTTGCCAAATATAGAGTTGGTTATATTTTCATTTCAGACTATTTCATGATTGAGAATGGGATAGCATTTCCAAATCACAAAAAGAAAGTAAGCTTGTAACACAAAAGAAGAAAGAACTCTGATAGTAGCCGTTGAATTGTGTGGTGATTAAAAAATTCTGGGAGACATAGTTTCTGGTAATTTAATCATTTTATTGATAAGACCAGCACATTATTAATAAGAGGATGGTCATTTGGCCATCTTTGTCAGATCACAGACCCCTACTGGTGGTGGCCTCACAGTTTATATGCTCTTCAAAGAGTAGGTGTTCCTAAGGGAGTCCAATCAACTCTGATTGGTTAACACAATGGGAGGTGGGCTATATTAAAATGAGGGTCTTGAAGTCTATGACTTAGGTCACCCAAATCTTGTTCAAAGAGATATCAATTTCCATAATCACCTGTTTTAACAAAAGAGAGAATCAACATTTTCCCAGACCTGTCTGAGCAAACACAATGAGCAGAAATATACCCATTAGCCCAAACTTAGAATTTCTTTTACTGTCTGATTAGATCTTGGCCTAGGTAAATCTCTCTTAGACATTTCCTACACTAGTTGGTTTCTGAGTGAGGAAATAAAAAAAGAGGAAAAACCTTGGTCCTGATTCAATAATTCGTTCTTACATACAAGAGAGAAATATCAATTTCTCATAATTGTGACTTTTATCTTCCTACTTTATAGGCCTGTTGTATGACAGAGTAAACTATTTGGGAGTATAATAAACATCTTAAGAGTTCAAGATACTCTTTGAGCTCTGATATTTCATTGAGCAAATTCCTACCCTAGGGCACTAAATAGTAAAAGAGAAATGAGAAAAATTATAGAAGTACTCTAGTTCATGGAGGAGCTCTGTCAACCTTACCTTTATATGTTGGACATTTCATATCTTATTGAATACATCAATGTTTGTTTCTTCCTCCACTAAAGACCTACTCCAGTGGTTCATTCAAGTCAGCAGGTATCTTTTACTATGGGCCAAGCGCTGTGCTAAGTGCTGGGAATACAAATACAAGCAGAAACAAGGAGAGTCCCTAATCTCAGGGAGCTTACATTCTAACAGAGGAAAACAACACATAAAAATTATGGAGCACCATTTTAATAGAGTTCTACCTGACAGGCATTATTTATCAGGTAATACACCAAACGTTCTCCTATCTGGAAGCATGAACCAAAGCATATCCTGACATCCTTAGTCTTCTGAGGGCAATGTCACAGCACATGAACAAACCTTGGATTTGGACAGAAAAGATGCTAGTTCAGGATTCAGCTCTGCCACTTAACAACTATGATCTTGGCCAAGTCCCTTAAACTTCTCTGAGCCTCAGTTTTCTTATCTATAAAACTATAGTAACATAACAAAGTAGAAAAAACCATGGATTTGGAATCAGAAGCCCTGAGTTTAAATCTTAATGGTGCTAATTATTACTTATGTCATGTATGGCCTTAATCTCCCTGGTTCTCAGTTTCTTCATCTGTAAAATGAAAAGA
>JAQQSZ010006048.1:0-13706 GCA_028646595.1 Phalanger gymnotis | reverse complement strand
CTTCCTTCCTTCCTTCCTTCCTTCCTTTTGTTTGTTCTTCCCCCTCCTTTATTTGTCTTTTATCAACATGTTTTTCATTTACCTCTCTCTTTATATATTGTCTCACCCAGGAGAACATAATCTTCTTGAAGGCAAAGACTTGCACATTGCCTTGCGTTGAGTTGACAGGCAGTTTCTGGTTTACAGGTATAGTCTAAGCATATGCAAAGATCCAGTAAGTGGTATTCCTCCTTCTAACACCAACTTGCTGTATGATTTTAATGAGTCATTTACTACTCGGTTATAAGCTTCTGAACAGTGAATTGGAAGGACCTCCTGGAGGGGCAGAGCATTGATATCAGGAAGGAGATGGAGAAGAGGCTGCAGAATCTAGAGAACCAAGACCTGAAGGAAAAAGATGATAATCTATCAAAGTAGCACCAACTGATAAGGAAAATGAGGCCCAGAGGAGGAACATGACATCTTTTTCTCTGTCTCTCCCTCAGTGCCTTGCATTATAACAGGCCCTTAGCATTGTGATTGTATAGTATACTGATTGAACTTCTCAGACTCTTGGCTATCAAATATATTTGGGGCATAGGCCCAAAGATCTGAACTAATGGTGGAGGAATAAAAATGACTGTAAAATCTTTGTCAAGATTTCAAAAGATCTCAACTTCTCAAAAGGTTCCCTCATTATGGGTACTCCCTCCATCCCTACAGATCACCTTCCATGCCAAATATGTCTTCATGAGTTACTGTGGCCCCAAACACTGGTTACCTAGTAGTTACCCGTTTGGTGGGCAAGCCCCTCTCACCTGAACTGGACAAATTTTCAAAGGCCAGATATCTTCAGATGTCATCCTCAATGCCTTTTCTACCTTAGATCTGCAAGAGCTTGTACTTTGTACTTATGTTGGCATAAAGTTGGAAAACCCAAGGCCACCTGCAAACTAAGATGAAGCATCAGAGTATGCCAGCCAGGTCAAAAGCATAAAATCAAGCAATCCTTGTTGCCAATACTAGTTGTGCTGCTCCTGGAAACTTGGTACATTTATCAAAGAAAGACTAGCTTCTTTGGCTAGATAATATTTCTTTTTAAATACTGTCTGAAATCAAAGCAGGAGGAATATGATTTACTCACACTATTTACAAGAATCACCACTCTGGGAGTGTGTAACATCTCAATCACACATGCAAGGGACAGCTGAAGAGACGGGGCACCACGCTGCTGGAGTGGTTAATCTCCTCTGCCTTTTATTGAAATATGACAATGCTAGGCAGCAGTTGAAAGCTGCCAGCTCCACATTTGTTTGCTTAAGAGACCTTGGCTTTCACAAAGCGATGATTGTGCGGAACCTTTGTGATCCTGAGGTGGAATAACAGAGAGCAGGAGCTGAAACCTCTGATAGTGTCATTGTTCCCCAAGGTATGGTAGTAAGAAAGGTTTCACTTTTCTCTGCTATATCTCCTGTGTAAGTGCCTGGCTCAAGGAGGGATATGAATGCTTTGTTAAAAGGGATAATGGACTTCAGGGTCACTCAGCCTGGGGATTTAAACATTTGAGACAATAGCACAGGCAGCTGCTGGAAACACTAACAGCTACATGGAACACTTCTACTAAGCTCTCAAACTTCCACTTTAGCAGGGTTTTTGGTTGTTGTTGCTTTTGTCTCCATTTTTATTTGTATTGTCATTTTTTCTAGTATTTTAATGTGATAGAGAGGAATCATTCCTATTTGTTTTTTTTTATGTTTCCAGATTCAACTTTCCTGTTTCTTTTTTCTTTCCTTGCTTGCTTCCATCCTCTCTCCCTCTCCCCCCTCTCCCTTTCCCTCTCCCTCTCTCTCTGTCTGCCTTCCCCTCTTTCCCCCTCTCTTTCCCCCTTTCTTCCTCTCCCTCTGTCTCTCTCCCCTTCTCCCTCTCTCCCTCCCCCTCTCTCCCCCTCTCACTCCCTCCCTCTCTGTCTCTCTCCTCTTTTTCCCCTTCCCTCTCTCTTCCTCCCTCCCTTCCTTCCTTAATTCCTTCCTCCCTCCTTTTTCTTTCCTTTCTCCTTCCCTGCCTCCTTTATTCCTTCTTTTTTTTCACTTTAGTGATATGGAAGGCTCTGGTGAAATATCACCACCATGGCACAGTCATCTCCTCAAATAAGCCTCTTGTACCCTGTGCTAAGACTAAAACTGATGTCTTTGTGTTGCATGTTTTAATATTTCCTTGTGCAGAAAAGTGTCTGCAATTGAAGCTGTTTCTCCAAGTGTAGTAATATTAGTGATTAGAGTTTAGAGAAAAACCTCATTGTGTAAATTAAAACAATACAGGTAACATATTTATTTAAATATTGAGGTTTTCCTTTTTTTCTTTTATTTTCTGTTCTTTGCAATTAGGCTCATCACAACATTTACAGTTGTAGCATACGTTCCTGCTAGCCTGGGCCACAGAAATACTTACCATATAGGACTAAGAGTTGATATTGATTATTTAGAAATTCCTTCCATTGTTCAGGAGTCAGATTTGAATGTGGGTCTTCCTGACTTCAGACCCAGGGCTCCAATCCCTGTACCACCTTGAGAGAAATAAAGGACAAGTTCATGGTGAGAGTCCACAGAGTAAGTCAATTTTAAGCTCAAAAAGTACTTGATGATATAAATTGCAACTAGAATACTAAATCATTTCCCTGATATGTTGATTGAATTTATTGGCAAAAAACCTAATAAAGTGGCCAGAACAGATACTTGAGTATGAATAGTCCATGTGGTTCTAAAAAGGGCTACGTGCACAAAAACATACACACACGTCGTTTTTGCATCACAAAATATTATTTTAAAGTTCCCTCTCATGCCAGGTCCTAGGCTTGGAGTTAAAATGCTGATAGGGATGGATTTGAGAAAGCAAATGCAGATAAACAGATGTTTAAACACTGACAAATTCGTAACCTAAGGTTCGTATCATTGAACAAGCAACTTCTACAAGAGTATATGTACTAGATAATTTTGCTGACAACCTGCTTATTTTAAAGTAAGTTAATGAGCGCTCTCCATTGCAATTGTATTTACCCTTAGCCCAGCCCTCTGGCTGTTCCCCCTTAGAAAGAGGAGTTTTTAATTGAGAATTGCTGAGTGGCCATCTTTAGCGGCCAAGTTGACTAACTCATCTGTTCTTCTGGGAAGGGGGATTTTATGACCCATCTTGTCTAGGAGATGAATTACCAGAAGCCATGTTTTAGTACACTCTACTAGACAGTCCTGATGGAAAAAAGTAAAATAGGTAAATTTCATTCACTTTGATTCAACTGAACAAACATTTATTAAGTATCTACTCTGTGGAGAGCGCTGTACTTGATTCTGAGAGAGATATGAAGTTTAGATATGATATAGACTCCTGTCTTCATGAAGTTTGTTGTTGTTCATCCTTCATTCTCGAAGAGGACCAATGACATCAGAAAGGTGATGTCTTGACTTGCAAGTGAATTGGATTTAAGTGAGGGAAACCTGTGCAAAGTCATCAGCCTCGCTCTGTTCTCCAGAGGCATCAGGGTCCCAGTGTCAAGGCATAAGTCAGGATGAGCAGAATGCTGTGAAACATACACGAATAACTATAATATAAAAAATGATTTGTACATATTAAGTGAGTAAATAAAATGGTTGGTAAGTTCTGCAATTTGTGAATGAGTTGCAGGTGAAAGGCACCATGTAGGGCACAATTGGGGCAGCTAGGTGGTGCAGTGGATGGAGCACTAGGCCTAGAGTCAGGAACATCTGAGTTCAAATCCATTCTCAGACACTTATTAGGTGTGCGACCCTGGGCAAGTCACTTAACCTCTATCCATCTCAGTTCCTCATCTGTGAAATGGGAACACACAAGAGAAAGAAATGGAAAACCACTCTAGTATCTCTGCCAAGAAAACTCCATGAAGAAATCCATGGGGTCAGAAAGAGGTGAATTGAATAACTGAACAACACCAAGGATAGAGGTAGGGGCAAAACTGAGTGACTGAACACAGTTTATATATAAGGAAAGGAACAAATAAAATGACAGGTGAGTAATACAACTGGAGAATGAATTGCAGGTGAAAGACACAATGAAGGGTGGAGCTGGAAAACGAGCAAAGTGTGTGTGTGTGTGTGTGTGTGTGTGTGTGTGTGTGTGTCTGTGCTGTACAAATAAAATTAAGGATGCCAATTTTGTTGGCAACATCCAAAGCATCATAGTCTGGAGCAGGTTGGACATAGGCTTTCTTTTCTCCATCAGGCAGGATGAGTGTGTTGACCTTGGCCACACTGATGTCATATAGCTTCTTTACTACCTGCGTGGTCTGATGCTTGTTGGCCTTGATATTCACATGTAACAACAATTCGTCTAGTAGCCATTGTGGGGTGTAAGACCCAACAAGACCAACAACAAGAGCTGCTGCTGGCACAGGTTCTTTGATCTGCTTTACTAAGGAAAGTAACTTTAAGGGGTTAACAATCTCACTTTAATCACACATACAAATATAACACTTAGTTAAGGAGGAAAAGCCAGCACCCTGAACTTCAGAACAAATACAAACAAATTACAAACAGAAACAATATAAACAGACCAAATCACAATTCGTAGTTACCAAACAACCAATGGGTCTGGGTCAGCAAAGCTGGTGGGCAGTTACAATGGCTTGCCCAAAGTCACATGCCACTCTTCCAGTGAGTGAGAGGCCCCAAACAAAACACTCGGGTTTCTTCAAAAATGGGGGCTCTTAACAACGGCTGCCCAGAGTCTCCACATCAACACTCCTCCAGCGAGTGAGAGCCCCAAGGGAAAAAACGCCAACCTCTTGAGTTTATATATCCTGTTCAGGGTCAAAGGGCATCACAACATGCAACTCAAACCTAAAAGTGTCACAAACATGTGACTCAAGCTCATGTGGCCTAAAAGCTTCTGGTGTCACAAACATGTGACTCAAACCCACATAAACTAGGCTTTCCCTTGAGGCAAGCAAATCATCAAAGACTCTCAATCTAATCAAAGAAATGCAGGTCAGACTCTTCAAGGGCACTTGATTAAATAAGTGCTAAAAGAGAAAACAGCAAAAGAAAGTCCCACCTTTATTACTAATACATCACAAGAGGAGGGTGTTGTTGTCCTTGATCTTCTTCATGGCACACTCAGTGGTCCAGGGCAACAGTGATGATGATTAAGTTTGTTTCTCCTATAGAATAACCTTATTCTAAGGTTATTTGGGCTGCCTTTGAAGTTGTAGTGTCTTGGGTTTCCAGAAGGTAAGGGATGTTTTGATCTTCTTCCTTTTGTGGTTATAGACATCCTTCAAGACTGTCTTCTTGACCTTCGAGGCCTTGGACTTGGCTTCTGTCTTGAGAGGGACAACCTCTTCCTTCAGCACCATTTTGGGAGAAAGGGTCAATTCAGTGGCCCTTGAAACCCAAAGTACTCGGATCTGGGGTGACTCAAGAGGACCTGAAACCTGTCAGCACTCTGAATACAACTATGCCAAGGTGAAGTGAAAGTCACACCCAGGAGCACAGAAAACTGGCACCAGGATCAAACAGACCTTAACTACCCAAACTATGAGTATAAAATCTGGAGCAATGTCTAATCCTGGCAGAAAGTACTGAACTAGAAACTGAGGCTTGAAGTGAGTAAATAGGAGACATCAAACTCATGAAGAGATACTATGGGTCAAGAGACACCCAAGCAGTGAACCCTGAAGAAGAGAATAACTTCATAACAAATAAAAGAAGAATCATGGGAGGGAAAAGGCTTGGCTGTAGGTACTCCAAGAAATGAAATAAGAGCTAAAACATGGAATTATATAGAAAGAACTGGAAGGAGAATGTATTTGGAAGAGGAGGTAGAATAACTTACTCAAATAGCAGACTCCCTGAAAAATAGCATGAAGCAAATAGAACTCAGTGGCCGTAAGAAAAAAAGAAACATTAGAGACAATAAAAAAGATGGAAAAAAGAAAATGGAAGGAATGTTTTATCAAAAACAACTGACTAGGAAAAAATGTCAACCAGTCAACAAACATTTATTAAATACTTACTATATGCTAGGCACTGTGCTAAGTGTTAGAGATATAAAGAATGATGAAAATGTTTCATACTCTGAAGAAGTTAACCTTCTAGTAAGGAAGACAATGTATAAATAATAAAGTAAATGCAAGTTATATACTGAGCAAGTGCAAGGTAATCTCAGAAGGAAGGCATTGACAGTTGGGAAGTAGGGGAATATCATTAAAGGCTTTCTGTAAGAGGTAGAATTTAAGGTAAGTCCTGAAGGAAGGCAGAGAAACTGTGAGGTAGAGCTGAGGAAGGAAGAGTTGTGTTTGTCCTTTGTTTTCCAAGAGGACCATGACACCAGGGAAATGATGACATGACTTGCAGTTGACTTGGATTTGAGCGAGGTCATCAGCCTCACTTTCTCCTCCAGAGCCATCTGGGTCCAGTGGCCTGATATTCACCAGGGTGACTAGAGATGGCCCAGAATGCATTGGGAGACCCTGGCCCTTTTAGGCTCAGGCCTTTTCATGTACTCACTTAGAGTGAGGTAATGCCATTCAGTGAATAAACATCTTTAAGAAGTGAGTCAAGCGATGACCTCTTTAATTAGAAAAAAAAGAAAAAGAAAATAAATCAAGCTGGGAAGGAAGGAAGAATATTCCAGGCATGGAAGAAAGCTAGTGAAAAGGCATGAAATAAGATGGGGGAGGAAGAGAAAGTAGGACAGTGTAGCTGGATTACAGAGAGCAGAGAGAGGAGCAACATGTAAGAAGACTGGAGCCATGTTATAAAAGGATTTAAATGTCAAATGGAGGGTTTTATTTTTGATTCTGGAGGCCAGTCGAGTTGAGTAGGGACCTGTTGGGTTCAATGTTCAGGGACCCCTCAAAGGCTGAAGTACTGGACTGGGTGATCTGGAATGAATTTATGGACTCAAGAATTCTTTAAGTCAAAGGTTTATTGTAACTCCAGTATGGTGGTCAGAGCCCCCTAAAGAACTTGTAACTTAACAGGAATGATGCTAAAGCTTATATAGGAAAAGTAGTGGATTATCTGGCAGATATGCTAATCAGGTGATAACTTACAACCTTGGTCATAGGCGTCATTCACCACTGGAAACCAGGGGATGGGTTTCTCAGGGGTGTACTTTTGGTCTGTTACATCTGCAGCAAGATAGCTTTGAGAGTTGATGTCCATAGCTTGACCTCTGGATTGAATATGATAACTTTGAGAATCAATACGTGATAATTCTGTGGTTACAAGATAGTCCTGTTTTTACAAGAGAATTTCTTCAGAGGTCAGGTTGTTCTTATGACAGGGAAAGATAGTTTGCTTTACTGGGGCCCTATCATGAGTAACTATAGGGAAAGATAGTTTGTCTTACTGGGGCCCACTCATGAGTTATTGCTAGGCATAGTGTCCTTGGGCTAAGGAGAAAACTCTCAGTGATAGTATTTTGAAGCTAGGGAGAAATGTGATCTTGGAATTGGGGTCTAAGCACCAGCACCCAAACACCCCATCATTCCCCCCTTAAACAGATGGGACCCAAAATCTTTTGGGGTAAAGGACAAAGATCTCAGCTTCTGAAACTGCTTCATGCTGATAATGGACATAAAGCTGTCCCTGCCTCATGGGGTTCCCCCATTCAAGGGGTTGATTCTTTAGCCAATGTCCAGAATTTGGCTGGTGCCAGGTCCAGAGGGTGGTCTTGGACAGAGGTTGGTACCCAGCCTGAGTGGCCATCTGCAAGTGGAAGGCACTCAGCCTAGAAGAGACAAATTGGGCAAAGAGATTAAATAGACAAGAGTCAAAAAGGAGTAGGAGGAAAATAACCAGAAGTGGGGTGAGTATGGGCTAGTATCCTTTGGTCAGGGCCATCTGAAATTTGATTAAACTATCAATTTTCAAATCAAGCTACAAAATCTCCTTTCTTTTAAAAATACTTTCAGACTTCCTCACACTCAGCACCCAAGCATCTCATCAGAGCTAACTTGGTCAGATCTGCTTTTTAGAATAATTCACTTGGGCATCTGAGTGGAGGATGGATAGTGGGGAAAGATGGGACAAAGAGATCAACTAGACGGTTATTATTTTCCATATGAGAAGTGATGGGAGCTTAAACCAGGGTAGTGGTTTTATGAGGGGATATCCATGTCTATAGCTATATTCATACACATGTACATGTATGTATGTACATGTATATATATATACATACACATACTTGCATATGTGTGTATATATGTGTGTATATCTATCTAAATAATTGTGAAGATAGAAAGAAGATATGATAGCAGATTGTATAGGTGAGGTAAGAGTGAGGAGTTGAGGGTAACACAAGTTGTTATTTGGGTGACTGGGAGGACAATGGTGCCCTCAACCATAATACAGAAATAGTGAAGAGGGAAAGATTTTGGGGAAAAGATAAAGAGTTCTGTTTGGGGCATGTAAAGTGTGAAATGTTTTGGTTTATCCAGAAGTTGGGGATCCCTGTCAGCTATCCCACAGGCATAGAGGATTTTATATTTGGTCCTGGAAGTAACAAGGAACCATTGGAGCTTATGAAATAAGGGATTACCTACCCAGATTGGTGTGTTAGGAAATTCTGTGTGGTATCTGAGTGATGGATGACTCGGAATGGAGAGAGATTTCAAGCAACGATACCAAACTGGGCCTAAACTAGAATAGTAGCCACATACTTAGAGAGAAAGGAACATAAAAGATTTTATGAAAACAGAAATGACAAGATTTGACAACAATTGGATATATGGGATGAATGCAAATAAGTAGTTGAGAAAGACATTGAGGTTTTGCTTATGGGTGACTAGGAGGATGGTGGTATCCTCTACCATTAATACAGAAGTTGGGAAGAGAGCAGAGTTTAAGGTGAAAGGTAATGAGTTCTCTTGTGAATATTTGAGTTTGTAGCCTATGGAATTTTGAGCCAAAAGGCAATTGCAAGGTTAGACTTTAGGAGAGCAGCTAGGAGCATATATAGAGATCTGGAAATTGAATGCATGGAAGTAAATCTATGTGATCATCAAGAAATATAGCATAGAAGTCTATGAGAAGAGAGTTTAGAATACAGCATGAAAAGACTCAGAAGATCTAGGAAAGAAGACTGAGAAGGAGGGTTTGGACAGATAGTAGGAGAATTAGAAGAGAGTAATGTCACAAAAACCTAGAAAGAAGAGGGTATTGAGGAGGAGGGGCTCAACAGTGTTGATAGTACAGAGAGCCTAAGAAGGATCAGGATTGAGAAAAGGTCATTAGATTTGACAATTAAGAAGTCATTGGTAACTTTGGAGAGGACAATTTCAAGTGGATGATGAGATCATAAGCCATACTGTTAGAAGGTTTAGAGGTGATTGGGAGGTAGAAATGTGCTGGTAAATATTTAGCTACTGTTGGGAAAAAATGTGTACACTGGACACATTTTTAAGATTAATATGCCTTATTAACATTTTTGCAATCACTTTCCTAAGCCTAGACAATCAATAAAACAACAAATTGAACTCAGATTTCTAGTGTTTGTCCCTTTCTAAGGAGTAAGTGCTTACTTTTAAAGTTCAACAAGAGGCGTTTGAGAGCTAGTATGGGCTGGCTCCTGTATTACTTGAGAGCAGCAGAAGTGGATGGACCTAGTGTAGATTATTTTCTCAAGGAGTTTAGGAGAGAAGGGGAGGAGAGATCTCATATAATATATGAAACAGACTGAGGAGAGATTTTTTAAAGAATCATTGGATTCCCTGCAAACTACAATCAAACAAAAATATGGATTCCATATTTCAAGAAATTCTAAAAGGAAACTGTGCAGATCTATTCCGCTTGACTAGCAGTCAAGTGAAAAAAAGAGAAAGAATCCATATGACCTCCTGAAAGAAATCTCTAAGTTAAAAATACGTATGACTATAATAGCCAAAACCCATAGCTATCCATTTTCAAAGTAAAAATATTTCAAGAAGCCTGAGAGAAGGAAAAGTAATAAGGAACCACAGTCAAGATCACACAAGATTGTGGGTATCTACTGAAAAGAAGAGAAAATCTTGGAATATGATATTCCTAAAGGCAAAAAGGCTTACATTCAAGAATAATTTACCTTGAAAGCCTGAGTATAGTTCTATCATGAGGAAAAATAGACTTTTAATAGAATGGAAGTGCAAGGGATTGCAAGGGATAAATTGGGCAAATCTGATCACAAAATTGAAACATTTTTGCACCAATAAAATCAATACAGTTAAACTTAGAAGAGACATATACTTGCAGACATGGCCATTGGGGGATTTTTTTTTCTTCACTGTAATTATTTATTACAAGAGAGGGCTCTTTTTGGTAAGACTATGGGGGAGTAGTGGTAGTAGTGGTAAAAAAGAGAAAAAAAGAGCATCAATGAAACATTTTACAAATATGGAAGACAACAGAAGGGAGTTCAGAAAGATGGATAAGCAGAATAGATTTGAAAATACAGTGCTAACTTTATTACATATGCAAAAACCCAAGTTGTACATAAAATATATCTCTAAACTTAATTTTTGGTAAAAAAAAAAGTTGATTAGATAAAACAAAATGCAGCCTTTTAAAGGCTGGTCTAAACAATAAATCTCTGATATAACGATGTTTAAGTCATACAAAATTCTGTGGCAGTTGCGACTATGGAGAGAACTATTCAATGAAATCTGTTAAAAAATGTTAAATTTTGAATGCTATATCATAGTATTGACTTATAGTCCACTAAAATTCCAAGGTCCTTCTAATTCAATTCAGCAGATTCTAATTAAGCATCTGCTATATGTTAAGCTCTGATAATACATACAACAACAAAAAACAATAACAAAAGCACATGTACCATTGATTTATTTTAGTGAGCTTAGTCGGGCATGAGTGTTCTTGATGAAGCCATTTCGGCTGGTCATGTTCAGCTTTCCTTTTCTGGAGGCTCACAACTCTTTCTTTGAATAATTTTTCCTAGCATTTTACCAGAAAATGACACCAAGCTCACTAGCCTCTAGTTTGAAGTTCCCCATCTTCTCTCCTCTTTAAAATATTGAGATATTTGAGCCCTGCAATGCCTCACCTGCTCTCCACAATTCTTCAGAAATCATGGACAGCTATCTACCAATCATACCTGCAGCTTCTTTCAGTACTCTGGAATGTTGTTCATCAAATGTTTATAACTTGAACTCACTGAGGACAGCTAGATTTTGTCTTATGTTCTCTTCATTTGTCTTGTTACTTGTCTTATTACTTTTTTTGTTCTAGTCTTCCCAATTTGAAGATCATCCATTTTGGGACAGAAAATGGAAACAAAACAGAGTAAAACAATTCATTTTCTCCTATATTATCAATTATCAATCATTCCACTGATGGAAACAGAAAATACACCTATACCTTCTGTGAAATTTCTGTTATCAATCATTTAATGAGCATTTACTAAGCACCTACTATGTGCCAGGCAATGTACTAAACAGTGGAGATGCAAAAAAAAGAGGAAAGACAGTCTCTGCTAAGGGAGAAGATGACATGGAAAAAATATATCTAAAGCAAGCTATATACAAGTTAAATAGGAAGAAATTAAAAGAAGGAAGGAACTAGAACTAAGAGGAGTTGGAAAAGGCTTCCTATGCAAGATGGAACTTTAGTTAAGACTTAAAGGAAGCCAGGGAATACCATACATGTCTAAAGAGACGTTTTACATTTTCCTCTATTTTTTCATTCTTTAGATTTTGTTTGACTGATTCTTGATGCCTCATAGAGTCATTAGCTTCTACTTGCCCAATTCTAATTTTTAAGGAATTATTTTCTTCAGATAGCTTCTGCATCTCTCTTTCCATTTGGCCAATTCTACTTTTCAAGGAGACATTTTCTCTTGTTAGAGTCTGTAATTTTTCTTTTACCTCTCTAATTTGGCTTTTGAAATCATCTTTGAGCTTTTCCAGGAATGCTTTTTGGGCTTCAGACCAGATCATATTCCTTTTTGAGGTTTCAGATGTGAGTATAGTGTCAATGCTGTCCTCTTCTGAATTTGTATTTTGATCTTCTCTGTCCCCATAATACAATTCAATGGTCTTTTTTTGACTTTTATAGCTTGCTTCTTGATGGTGGTTGCCTTTTTCTGGCTTTTTAAGTGGATCTCTGCTTCTGGGACCCAGAGGCCTCTGTCCCAAGCTTCTTGTGTTGGGATCTAGGGGTCTGGTTACTGGCTTTGTGTGCTGTGGCCTCTAGTTTTGTTAGTTAGAAGCTCTATACTGCTTAAGCTCACCTGGTGCTGAGCTGAAGCTGGCTGGTGTGCCAAGGATCAAGGCCCAATGAAGTCTTTCTGAGTTTCCCTGAGGTCACAGCATGAGGTGTGGGGTAGGGGTAGTCTGGCTTCTGGAAGTCTCCTCTTCCCCTAGGGCTGCACTATATAGCACAGGTGGTCTCAGCTGTAGGTCTGCGCTGGTGTCTGCCAATTCCCCTGGCTGTATAAAGGTACACCTGGGGTCCTGGTATTGGTGCTTGCCAGTTCCACTCCCCTGGGGCTCAGGAACTCCTGCTGGTCTGCTAAGGGGCGGCTTGCTGGGATGCCTGCCTTCCTGAACTGGTCTTCTTCTGTTATTGCAAGAGGGGGTCTCCCTAGCTTCCCGAGCTAAAATACTACTGAACCCTCACTTCTGCCTCCTCTATTCCAGGGTTGCTCTTAGGGCAGTGTTCTCTTGGTTATTCAAGGGAGGGATGAGAGCTCTTAGAGTTTACTGGCTCATCATGGCTCTCAGAAGTTCAAGAAGGTGAGTTTCAAACCTTTAGACTGCGGGCTGATAGCTCCAAGAGTAGCTGCTGCTGCTGCAGGCTGTTCTTCTGTCTCACCTAGCTCTGACAGACTCCTGTCCTGTGCCAAGAGACCTGTGGATCACCACTGTAGCTGGCAAGCTGGGCCTGCTACCATTTTGGTATGTTGCTCCAGTATGGTCAGTGGTGGTTCTATGCTCCCAGTTTTCTCCCAGCTGGGTGCAACAGATCCCTCTCTTTTTGGACTCTCCTGGCTTGGAAATCTGCAACACTCTGTCTCCTAGTGGAGACAGTGGATTCTAACTCTTTCAAATTTGTTCACATACACTTCTCCAGAGGTATTTGAAGGAATTTGTGAGAGAGCTCAGGCATGTCCCTGTTTTCACTCTGCCATCTTGGGTCTACCCCAAAATCCAGTACATGTCAATGAGGAACAGTATTCCAGGAATGTGGAACAGTCAGAGAAAATCCCTGGAGAAAAGAGATCAAGTGTCTTGTTTGTAGAATAACAAGAAGACCCATGTCACTACATAGAAGAGTATGTGATGGAAAGAATGGTGTAATAAAATGAGAAAGGTGGAGTGGGGTGGATCTGAAGGGTTTTGAATGCCAAACAGAAGATTTCTCGTTTGATACTAGAGGCGATAAAGAGGTACTGGAGTTTACTGAGTGGGGGAATGATAGGGTTGGACTTGCACTTCAGGAAAATCATTTTTATGGCTGCATGGAGAATGGTCAGGAGTGGGAAGAAATTTATGGCAGGCAAACCAAGGCTATTGTAATAGTCTATGTAGTAGTCTAGGGCTTGAGCCAGGGTGGTGGCAGTATCAGAGGAGCGAGAAGAGAGAAGAAAACATATTCAAGAAATGCTGCAAAGGTAAAATCATCAGGTCTTGGCAGCATATTGAACATGTGGGTGAGAGAGAGTGAGGAGTTGAGAATGACACCTAGGTTGTAAGCGTGGGGGAC
>JAQQSZ010006047.1:0-13706 GCA_028646595.1 Phalanger gymnotis | reverse complement strand
AAGGAAGGAAGGAAGGAAGGAAGGAAGGAAGGAAGGAAGGAAGGAAGGAAGGAAGGAAGGATACCTGCCAGGGAGGTAGGTGAATTTCCAGAAATTATTCTTGGTTTAGCCAAATGACCCATAAGCCATTCTTGACTCTATTCTGCCCTTGAGAAGTAAACTGAACTTGTTGCCCCAAAAGAAACAGCAGGTAGAATGATTGATGAGTCTTTTAAATTCAGCCCCTGACCCCAAAGGACTTCTGCCATTTCCTGCATTTCTTCTTATGTGATCTGCTTATATTAGACCACTCAAAGACAGCTAGGGATCTGCTTACCCTGGATTGGCATATTTGTAAAGGGTTCCATCTCCCTTTGTCTAAGTTAGCCCAAAACCCTACCAACTCTAACTTCCCAAGCTGCTCTGACTCAGTCTCAGACTCAGCTCAGATGTCATCTTCTTCAGGGGCCTTTCCCATCCCCAAAGCAATGAGAGCATTCCCCTCTCAAATATCTTCAAATACCTGAGTCTGAATCCTGCCTCCAAGGATTACTAGCTATTCGATCCTGGGACTAAGTCATTTAACCTCTGTGGGAGAGGGGTGTCTCAGCTTCCTCATCCGTAAAGTGAGGGGCTGAATTTTATGAACGCTTTCCATTCCAAATCAGCAAAGATCAATAAATCTGAGAACTGAGAAAAGGTCATCAGATCTGATAATTAAGAGATCATTAGTTAAGGATCTTGCTTCTAAGATTATAAGGAACTGATTCAAATTTGTAAAAATAAAGAGGATTCCCATCTTCTGTACATACGTAGTTAAGTGCATATTGTCTCCCCATCAGATTATAAGCTCCTTGAGGGTAGGGACTGGATTTACCTCAGTATTCTCAGTCCTTAGCACAGTGCCTGGCTCACAGTAGGTGCCTAATTAATACTTGTTGACTTGGACCAGCCCGTGAAGCTCTGGACAGGGTCTGTCACCTGGGACTGTTGCACATCTTTTGGAATCAGCCTTCCTAAGACAGCTACAAAGTGGTCAGTACCCTCTGACCACTGGCTCAGCGTATGTATCATCAATAAACATCATCCTTAGATGAACTAATAGGAGGCCCGGCCTCTCTGCCTTGAAATTCAGAACCCGACCAATGACCCGTTTGCCACGTAAGGTTTAATTTATCTAAGGTGCTGAGGAGTGAGAAGAATTACTCAGAGCTTTGAAAATATCAAAGGCAATAAAGATAAATAGTCGTGGTGGAGAGATCAAGGCTTGGACTGTGCCATGAAAGTTTAAAGGTCATGCTTACATATGGAAAATAATGAACTAGCTCTGCTCAGACCACGTAGAAGGAGGCAGGAGAGTTTTGAAGAAAATAAGATTCCAAAAGATGTGTGTGTAAGAGAAAGGGGGGGTCCAATCTGTCTGGACCCCAAAGGGTAAGAAGAGGAGAAAGGTGGATCAGAGCCAGGTTGTGGCAGGCTTTAATATAACACAGAAGAGCTTCTGTCCGAGCCTGGAGGTAATGGAAGTCACTGGAGGCCGACACCCATGACTTAGAAATGGCAGCCATGGGGAGGTTAGAGAGGAGGTGGTGAAGCCCAGGGATGAAGCTGCTGAAACAGCAGAGAATGAAAAGGCTGAGCTGAGGCTGTGTGAGTCAGGAGATGGGGGTGGAGGCGAGGGACTCTGTGGAGGGAGAAACAGCAAGATTTGTCCACTGATGGACCCAGTGGTGCGAGGGAGAACAAGTTGTTGAGGACAACTAGCAAAGGATGGTGGGACCAGGAATGGGATATTCAAAAGGGCTTGGGTTTGAGGAGAAAAACAAGGGTTTGTGTTTGGGGAGGGTGGAATCCGTTGTTCTCAGAGGACATCTAGCTGGAAATGCCCAATTGGGCAGATAGAGATGCCCAGCTAGAGCTCAGGAACCGGAGCAGGGGCGATGCCAGAGAAACCTAGAAAGACTTGTATGTACTGATGCAGAGTGAGAGGAGCAGAACCAATTTATGCAAGAACAGCAACATTGAAAAGACTTGGAACCTCAGATGGTACAATCATCAGCCATGATCTCAGCAGACCAACAAGGAAGCACCTATTCTACCTCCTGACAGGACTGTGCAGGACTCAATGGGGACACATACATGTTTGTCTACACGCATACATACAAGCCCATGTGACGTACTGTTGGGACACCCAATACAGCTTGGAAAAGAGATTCTTGTTCAAAATGTCAGCTGGACTTGGAGGCCTCTAAAGACCTTTCCAAAGCTGAGAGCTTGCAATTCTGTCTATAAATAAGTGGAGAAGATATATCTACCTTCTTGTACTAAAGGAAGCCACAATTAATCAGTTAATTTATTAAGTGCCTAATATATACCCAGTACTGCTTTTGCTGCTAGGGATACAGAGAAATGGGAGCCTGTTCCCGCCCTCAGGGAGCTTATAATCTATTCTAGGAGACAACATATACATAAATAAACGTATGGAAAAGATCCAAGACAAATACCAAGTAAGTTTATAAGGGGGGAATAGTTTTTGCTTCTGGCTTGCAGTTTCCCTTAAGAAGAAATAGATCTCAGGTTGGCCCAAATTGACTTCAGGAAAATTATTGATATCGGATGTCTTTATCTCAGTATCACTCAGGATGCAATTGGAAACTAAGTCAAAGGAAACTCCCTTTCCTCCCTCCACCAGTTGCACCCAGCCACTGTGACTTCATTGGCCATTTCCTGAATCCCTGTGGGCCCAGACCACCTCGCGCGCACGCACACACACACACACACACACACACACACACACACACACACACACACGGAAGAGCCAAAGTCCATAAATCTCTAACTTGGATTTTAAATCATACTCCGACTGGCCAGTTGAATTCCAATCGATTCCTATTTTCTTTCCACGGTTGAAATAAAACTTCCTCCAGTCGCCGTCTTCATTGTAACTTTCTCGTTGATTACCACCCTCATCCTTGGGGACCTTCCAGAGTAATGTACATAAATTGAGTTTTATTGATCACAGAACATCTGCTCGTGCTTAAATATGTTGACACGCAAAGACGCACATAAGCTTTGCAAGTTTGCATTTTTGGAGGCTCATAAAATTGTAATTTATAATCAAATGCCCGATGTTATGCTTTCTTTATCACCTTCATAAAGATTAAGGAATGTAAGCAAGAGTTTTGAATTAGAAAGCCATTAACAGACGGCAAAGTTCTAGGCTTTAAATTTTTTTATTTTTATGATTTATGGAAGAAAGCCTTCACTGCTGTCCCCCCGCAGCCGACACTATTTAATTGCACTTCAGTTGTAGAGTGAAAAATTTGCCAAATCATAATTGCAGAAGTCAGAAGTGAAAATGTCACGAAACATTGTTTTCTTAAGAAATATTTATCTTTAGCTTTTTTAAAAAATAGATTTGAGAATCTGATTGCAATGACTTGGCCTGCCAAAAATGGATTTCAAGGAAAGGGAGAGAGAACTCTGAGAAGGCTCCAGCCGAGCCAGTCTGTGCCAGCTCAAACATGCACTTTTTCTCACAGGTAAACAAGATAAACAGCGCACAGGTGGAAGAGGCCCTCCCTCGGAAGAGGCCCTGCAGCAGCACGTGGCCCTGGTTTAGGAGGGGACAAACAGAGCCCCCGGCAGAGCGTTCCTCCGGGAAGCTTGAAAGGGGAGGCTCCTGACCCTGTGCAGGCCTGGGTCAAGTCATCACGCCCCGCCCCATCGGCCTCCCTCAGGGTCGTATCAGCTTACCTGGCCCAGGGCCACTTTCCCAAAGCCAGGCATCACCTGGACAAACAAAAGCTGAGATAAAGACTCCACAGCATTGAGAGATCTCTGCCTTTTCCGTGGCTGTGCTGCTCTGGCCTTCCCAAAGTCCTTGAAGCAGACTGAAAACAAACAAATAAACAAAACCCCCAAACCTTGCCCTGTGTGAGGAGGTGATAAATATTTGTTCGCTGACCAGTGCTATGGGATTTCAAAGAGGGAGGAGATCAGGCGGGGCTGGAATAATCTAAGAGTCTTCTTGAGCATGTAGGTTCATAGGATCCGGTGAGGACCCCTTTCCTCATCCCATGGAATGGCCCCCTTCCAGCTCCTGTCTGGCCCCAGATACAAACATTCGCAGCTCCAGCTCTGCTCGATACGAGAGGGTTAATGCCAATGAGATCTGGAACTCGGTTTGTCCACCCTGGCATCGTGCAGAAAAGAAAAGGGGGTCCAGAGGAGGTGAGGGGACTCAACCAAGGCCACAGCGCTGGGAGAGTCAGCAAAGTACCACAGAAGAGAGGAGGGGCGTGAGGGTTTACAAAGTGCTTTCCTCCCAGCAACAGGGAGGGAGGAGGCAGAGGGAGGGAGGGAGAGACAGACAGACAGAGACAGAGAAAGAGCACGCATGTAGGCAGTATTTTTACAGAGGAGAAGTCTAAGGCTCACAAAGGGACAATGACTTGGCCAGGGTCACATAGTTCACTTGTGAATGAGCCAGGATTTCAATCTCTTTCCTTGACACTGCCCTGCCTGGCAGATAGGACAACTAGGAGGTGGGCAATACTTCTAAAAATACCAAGGGACCTATTCTAGCCCCCTAGCACCTCGCTTCAAATGCTACAGAAGCATCTTAATTTTCCTTTGGTCGGATAGAGACAAGGTGATGAAACAACATCCACAGAGGCAGTGTAGCCCAGCATCCTCTGAGTCAGGAAGACTTGGGTTCAAGTTCCTCTTTTGATATATACTGTGAGACAAGTCACTTAACTCTGACTGCCTCAGTTTTCTCAACTATAAAATAGGACAATAATAGCATACCTTGAAGGGTTTTTGTGAGGATCAAATGAGATGTGTGTGCCTGGCACATAGTAGGTGTTTAATCATTGCTTGTTCAGTGGAGTTGCAATGATAAGTCCCGACAAAAAGCACCTCTCACCTGACCTCCAGGACAATGCTTTCCAATGGGCGCGCCATTTTGCTTTTCCCTGTGGTTCTCTGGCTGGTTTCCTGGCAGCTGTTTTCTAAGTCACCTAGAGAATGAAGAGCTCAGTCCATGAGGCTCCCCGGGCGTGTGCTCTGAAGGTCTCTGTGCTGGAGACAGGCCATGTCAGGAATGTCCAAATACATCATTGAGTAATGTACAAATAAGGCAGGAGTCAGGGATCAGGATCAGACCTACGGGTTCAGTGGGCTGGGGAATTTCCAGGTGGGGAAGCTCTTTCTAGTGATGCAGAGTACCCCCTTCTCTGCAATGTGGGCTCTAAGAAGCAAAAATGGGCATTTTTGATTGTGCGATTTTTTTTGTTTTTGAACAAACAAATCTAATGTAGCTAAAATTAGAAGGAAAACAGGTAATTGGAGAAAATATTTGCAACAAGTTTCTCTAATGAAGGTCTCATATCCAAGATTTAAAAGGAAATGATCCAAATTTATAAGAACCACTCCCCAATAGGTAGATGATCAAAGGATGTGGATAACTTTCAAAAGGAGAAATCCAAGCTATGAAAAAACATTCCAAATCACTAATTATTAGAGAAACACAAATTAAATCAACTGAGGCTCCACCTCACACTCACCAAATCAGCAAAGGGGAAAATGACAAATGCTGGAAGGAGTAAGAAGAAAAGACTGCTCCCGACCCCACCCCGCCCACCAGTGGTAGGAGTCCTCGAGATGTTGAAGGGTCCAGCATTCCATCAGCTTACCTCCCTATCCTGGGTGGTTTCCCATCATGCTCCATTGCCCGTCACTGGTGCCCTAATTCCATTTAACCAATTAATGCCAATGGTTCACATCCATGTCCTTTCTCCACTCATATGTAGGAGAGCCCTGATTCAGGCCATCCTCTCCTCTTGCTTCAATTGCTAGAATGGCTTCCTAACTAGTCTCTCTGCCCATAGCAATTTTCTTCGTTCATGTTCCAGTTAAATGGAAATTGCACCTAGGCCCTGATGAATTGCTAAAGTGGGCTCCTCATACAGAATTTCGTTCTTATTCTAAAATGTCCTTCGATGCTGCCATGATTCATCAGTGGCTTTCCCAATTGCCTCCTAGATAGCTCAGCCTCCTTGTCCCAAACCATCTCAGACTTGGCTTATCCAAACCAGAACCCAGTCTTTCTACCCAACCTTCTCCTCTTCCCAACTTGACCATCCTCCCAGTCACCCAGGCTCACAGCCTCGACCCCTCACTCCCACTCACATCACGTATCCAGTCTGTTGTCAGGTATTGTCATTTCGCCATTCACCGTGTCTCTCCTCTAGGCTCCTCCGCCCCCCAGCCACCACCCGGGTGCAGGTTCTCATCACCTGTTACAACAGCCTGATGGTTGGTCTTCCTGCCCCAAACCTCTCCCCACTCCAGTCTGTCCTCCGCTCAGCTATCAGAGTGATGTTCCGAAGGCTCCCGTCTGACCGCTCCAGGCTCCTATCCTCTCCAGAATCAAGTAGAAAGTCTCCTGTCTGGCTGCTTATAAAGCCCTTCATAACCCAGTCCCTTCCTAGCTCTCCATCCTTCTTATACTTTATTTCCTTTGATATACGGTCTAGTGACCCTAGCCCCCTGTCTCTTCCATGAACAAGACCCTCCATCTCTTGGCTTTGGGAATTTTCAGTGACAGTCTCTATCCTCCTGTCTCCACCTCCTAGCTGCCCTTGCTAAACTCCTGCCTTCTTCAGGAGCCCTTTCCCATTTATTACCAATGCCAGTGCCTCCCCTCTGAAATCAATCAACACTTATTAAGCACCGACTATGTGCAAAGCACCAGATTACTTTCCATTTACCCTGTATACATCGTATGTGTACAACATTGTTTGCCCATTGTCTCCTCCTTCTAGAGGAGAGGGACTTTTAGGGGGTCTTTTTTTGTATCCCCCAGTTTAGCACAGTGCCTGGCGCATCTTAAGTGCTTAATAAATGTCTAATTGACTGATTGAACTTGCCTGCTAACAAAGAAACAGGTGCTAACTTTTTTTCTTTTTTGGTGAAATGTCCATTGATTCCCCTACTCTCTTGAATCCTGGGGGAGAGTGAATCTTGGTTAAGCAGGAACAGAAATATACCATCATTCCCCTGCCCACAGAGCCCTCTTTCTGAGGCCCTCCCTGGTGGCTCCCATTCAAGGTGTCCAACCAAGATGGTGCTTCTCTGTGGCTCAGCCCCTACACCTGGAGTCAGATAACCTGGGTTCAAAATCCAGTTCTGTTAAGTAACCTGGGACCTTGGGTAAGCCACCCAGCTTCAGGGTGCATCAACTTCCCCATCTGTGAAATGAGCATCAGAATAACTCCTCCATCACAAGGTCACTGTGAAGCTCAAAGGAGACCAGGTAAGCAAAGTGCTTGGTAAATGGTTTCCATTCTTCAGCTGTTTCACTCTCTGTGACCCCATTTGGGGTTTTCTTGGCAAAGATACTGGAGTGGTTTGTCATTTCCTTCTCCAGCTAATTTTACAGATGAGGAAACTGAGGCAAACAGGGTGAAGTGTCTTGCCCAGGGTCACACAGCTAGGAAGTGTCTGAGGCTGGATTTGAACTCAGGAAGAGGAGTCTTCCTGACTCCAAGTGGAGCATTCGATCCACTTCACCACCAGACTGCCCCTGGCAAACAAAAACGCTACATAAATAACAACTATTTTCTTCTGGTGCTCCTTAAGTGGTCAGGGTTAGACTTGATGACACCCCCCCACACACAAGGACCCTTCCAACTGAAACCTTAAGACTGTGATTACTATTACTGCCCCTCCCCCTTTTGATTGCATCAGTCTAGGGAGCTCCCAGTGTGGAAAAAGCCCTCCACCGAAGTAACTCAGTGCACAATAGCTTAGAGACTTAAGAGAGGGCACTAAAGGTGAGGCAGCTTGCCAGCATGTGTCAGAGAACTGGGCTTGAGCCTGGGCCTCCCTGGGTCTGAGATCAGCCCCCGGACCACTTCTCTTTATGAGGTCACTGTAAATGCACCGAATGCTTCAGGGAATCTGGGTGCCCTCCAGACTTAGGGGCCCCAGTCTATGGCCCCTCAGAGATTCAATGATTTGGGGCTGGATGAGAGCCTGGACATTGAAACCAGTTCTTTCATCAGGCTCTGAGCTCCTGGGAGGCAGGAGCCCTATTTTTGCCCTTTTTTGGGTACAGGACACTAGCACTTTAGAAATGCCTGTGAGCTGAATTACAGATGAGGAAAGTGGAACTCTGAGAACAGAAATGACTTAACCAAGGCCACCCAGCTATGCAAGGAACCTACCAGGAGTTCCAACCCATCCACCTTTCCCCTGCACTGGACTCTCTCCATCCAGCTCTCCTGACTGTCTCAGAGCTCAGGAGAGCGACTGGGGCTCTGGAAGCCATCAGCACTCTTCCTGTTCCGTTTTCTTCTTTATTTCACCACTTTATCATTCCCAGGTAATACCGAGGTAGTTCCCCCCAGCCCCCACCCCTAATTTTATATCCCAGATGGACAGTCACCCCAATGGACAAAACCAGCTTACACCTGGGCATGGATCTGACCTTGCCATCTGCACAAGCTTTCCAACCATGCTCAAGGTCAAGCTCCCTCCAAGAGGCTAGTCAGGGACATTCCCAAGGTGTCTGGCCAAGGGCAGCCTCTAGAGGGTGGGGTGGGAGTTCTGGGGATTGGTGATAGCCCGGCTGACTTCGCTAAGGAAATGAACCAAGATGGGGTTCGGGAGGTGGCCACAGCCCCCCAGCCTCCCAAAGCCACGACCGGCTCTGGAAATTTGCAGAAACTAAAACTACCTTCTTGTTGTCACATTTAAAAACATTATTCTGAAGAGGGTCCATGGGCTTCACCAGACTGTCAAAGGGGACCATGACTGTTCACAATCCCTACTTCAGTCTTAGCCTCAGCATGTCAGAGTGCCATGGCCCTTCGCTGGAAGAAACTCCAGTAGCCATTTCAATCCCTCGTTGAGCAGGAATGGTCTTTGGAGCATAACAGAAAAGGGGCCATCCAGCCTTTCCTTGGGGACCTCCAGCACGGGGGAGCTCACCCACCTCCTCCTGAGGCCGCCTTCTTCCATTAACAGGTCACTCGATTTGAGAAAGTTTCCTTAGTGTTTTATGGGCGAGTGTCAATCTACTTTGGTAACTCCGTAACATCCACCTCTGACTCCTGGCTCTGCCCTGGAACCAAACAAAACCAGTCTCTTCCTCTTAGTTGCCCTGCCCCTCACCCCTACTTCTTGTCTTCTCCAGGCTAACTCCTCCCACACTCCCCTCCCCACTAAGAGAAGTCTTCAGCTCTCTATTAGCCCCAGGTGATAGAGGTCGCCAGCCCAGCACCGAAAGCCCTCTGGGATCTGGCTCACACTTACTTTGTCCACCTTATACTCACACACACTCCGTTCTGGTCAAAGTGATCTTCTGGCTTCTCCCCATATGGAACATTCTACTCTCTATCTGTCTTTGGACCAGTGACCTATCCCGCAAGGCTGGCATCAGTACCCGAAGCTGGTGACACAGAGGATAGAGCTCTGGGTCTGTAGTCAGGAAGACCTGAGTTCAAATGCAGCCTCAGATACTTCTAGTTCTGTGACCCTGGCAAGTCACAACCTGTTTCCTCAACTATAAAATGGGGGTTATAATAGCACCTACCCTCCAGGATTGTTGTGTGGATCAAATGATATAATATTTGTAAAGCACTTAGCACACCTACACATAATAGGTACTTAATAAAAGCCTATTCCTTTCCCTTCCGTCTTTCCCTTTCAATCAAAACCAAGTCTTGAGGGCAGAGATCAGTCCTTTACACCTTAGTCAGAATGAATTCAAATAAACTCATTCCCTCGGGCAGAGCTATCTGCATTTAAGCCTGATTCAGGCAGTCAGTCAATCAACGAACTTGAGTGCCTACAATGTGCCAGGAGTGTAAGTTCTGGGCATACAGAGAAAGGCAAATATGGCCTTTGTTCTCAAGGAACTCATAATCTAATGGTGGAAACAACATTCAAATGGCTATTTACAAATAAGATGAATGTGTGTGTATACACATATATATATATATATTTCATACATATGATGTAAATGTGCCTATATTATGTAATTATATATTATATAGATATTTTATTATATACACACATATATACATACACATACATATATTATTATATAGACATATTGTATATACACAGTATATATGTATTTTATATTACTATGTAATGTATAAATATGTACTATAATATGTATATAACATACACACATAGATACAAGGTATATGTTATATATGGCATATATAATATAGTGTTATATTATTATATATTCATAGATCTAAAAGTTCCAGGAATGGGAGACACCAACGAAAATACAAGGAGTGAAGACGTGGAAGGAGGCCAACAGGAAATTAACTTTGCATTCCAAATTAAAGACCCTTCAGACCCCAGGCTCAGTAAGTGAGGGGAGACAGTTGGACATATACCCAGAGGAACTGAGAAGCAGACAGAAAGGTGCCACGTATGACAAAATATGTCTAGCGGGGCTTTCTATTTTCTAGAAATGTAAAAGAGAAACAAAATGGGTGCCCATCAACTGGACACTGACTGAACAAGTTGTGATCTCTGAATATTTGTCATAAGAAATGACAAGAAGAATCCAAAGAAGCTTGGGAAAACGTGAACTAACATAGAGTGAAGAAAACAGAACCCCCCCAAAAAATTAAAGGATGATTACAGCTTGGGAAAATTAATAGTAGCATTTGTAGACCATCCACTATGTGTCAGGTACTACGCTAAGCATTACACAACGATCACCTCACTTGATCCTCACTACAACCCTGGGAGGGAGCTGCTGTAATTATCCTCATTTTACAGATGAGGAAACAGAGGTAAAGTAACTTGCCCAGGGTCACATAGCTAGTGTCTGAGGCTGGATTTGAACTCAGGTCCTCCCGACTTCAGGTTGAGCACCCTGGTTGAGTACACCACCTGGCTAACAGGAATACAAAACTGAATGCTGGGTAACTGTTAAGACCAACATTACTTAATGCCCTGGAGAAGAAATAAACAAAAGTACTGACTTCCCCCCTTCTTTAGAAAGGCGGGGAGCCATGGTGGCAGAATGCTGCCTACGTTGTTGTCATGATAGTTTTCCTCTGTTTTTGGTCTTGCTTCACTGTTACTCTTTGTTACCAGGAAAGGCTCATTGGATTGGGGAGACAAGGATACCTAAGGTGATGTGAAAACAAAAGCGTCAGTAAAACTTTAATTTTTTTCTAATGAAGGAAGGTGGGGGTGGGAGAAGGGGAACAGGCAGGGATCTTCGTGAATCCTGAAGTCACACCTCTCTGTAATTCAGTAGGACTTTGGGGGCTCCAGACCATTCCCATGGCATGCTTGACTTCTGAAGCCTGGCTCAGGCTGACTGATGATGACTTACATGGTCTTCCATGAGCACTAAGTTTTCACAGGTTCCGAAGACAAGCCCATGGCCAGGAATTAAGCTCAGAATGAAGGATTAGTGCTGGAATAGTCCTTGATGAGCATCTCACGCCAACCCCTCATATTAGACATGAAAAAGTCATAGGTGAGACACTCAACTAGTCTTAAGAGATACTCTGGTACTCTAGAACTATTGCTTATGAGCCCCTACTGGTATGCTTCCCCTCAACAGTCAACCAGTAGACATAATTAGCTCAAAGAAAAAGCATTTACTAAAATGGCATGATAGCTAAAAACATTCCCTTCATAAATGCACTCACACAAATACACACATTGTTTGTAGTGAAGCACACCTGTAGGGAGTACAATTGGCCAAGGCAAGTCATACCTCTAATACTTCAGGAAGATAACAACCTTTCTCTTCTTGCTTAATCTTTGCTATCACCACCCTCTATTATAATGAAAAATCATTAAACTAAGTGCAGCAAAAAAGTTACTTTAAAGTCTCCTCCAACCACATGTCTCTCATTCATACCTCGAAATTATTTGAGACTCCTTGAAAGAAATTACAAAAGAGTTAACTTTGTTCTACAATCCACTCGTGATAAACAGCAGGCAAGGCATTAAACAGGGAGTCCGAGGCATTCGCCACTGGAATGGAGATCCAGCAGTACATCCAAACTGAATAGGGATTCCCCATGGATGGTTCAGTCCTTCATCTGTTTCTATTTGCAGACGGCATTGTGCTGGTTGCCTTCGAACACTGCAGAGATTGTTAACTGCCCAGAAGAGTTTGATCAGACAATCCACATAGGAAAGACTAAGTGGATGAAAAATAACTATTGTCCAGATTATAACAGGCAATTTGAGCTTGTCCATCAATGTATATATACCTGGGACAGACAGTACATGAAGATAAGGATTCAAGAGGAATTAAATAGGCAGAAGAAAGTGGGCTGGATCGCCTTTAGGAAATTGTAAAGCATTTTAATGACTTCCACTTCTCTCAGAAACAAAGATTCATCTTTTTAATAACAATATCCTACCAGTGCAAAATGCAGAGAAGGTGCCAACCTACACCAGTAAATGGAGCCTCTTCCACAAGGAAATTGGCTGAACCGAGTTCAGTCCTTACCTCCATCACCATTATCGTGCTAACATATAAACTCAGTGGTAATCTGACATCATGGGCAAAAAGCTGGCCATAGAATCAAGAAGATGTGGGTTCAAGGGTTGGCTCTGGCATGTACCAGCTGTGTGATCCTACCCTCTCAGGCCCCCAGGCAATGCTCTGAGTTATAGGTGACCTGCAACAGTGGGGAGAGAATTTACACACCAATACAGACAGAATCGCAGATCTAGATTTAAAACACACATATACTTTTGTCAACTGATTCATTCTTCCTAGTCCAATAATGCCAGGATCATGCAATTTACAGCTCCAAGGAATGTCAGAGAACACCTAACCCAAATCCTTCATCTTACATATGAGGACACTGAAGCTCATAGGGTGAGTTCCTTGCCCAAACTGGTTTTGCAGATAGTAATACAGCAAAGCTAGGATTCAAACCAGGTCTTCTAATTTCAGTTAGACTTAGTGCCTTTTCTGCCCAAAGCAGGCCTTAAGATGCTTCCTCCCACCCACTTCTTTCCATATCTCTTCCTGGGCCTGTCTCACACACATAAGATATTACACAGCCTCTGGAACCAAGGGAGGTGGGGAAACTCCCTCGCTGGGCCCCTGGAGCAAAAAACCTGGCAAGTTCCCCACTTTTTCATTGGTGCCAAGAGACTCCTTTAGATGCCTCAGATTTATTCCTGTCAGCCGCCACCCAACACAGGGTGTCAACCAGGATTCGTTGACAGCTTTTAGCCCCTTTGGAAACATTTGTCTTATCTTAGATGTCCAAAAACCCTAACCTCTGTATCTTTTCCGTGAGAGAAAAACTCCTGGGTTTCCATGCCTCATCACGCTCTGCTATGCAGCTAAGATCCAAGAACATCAGCCTAAAAAGAACTCAGAGGCCATTGGGTCCATTTTGAAGAGGCCACCACTGAGTCACAGATAGAAGATGCAACCACTCCCACTTTGCATTCAGGACTAAAAATCTCTGGATCTGATCATTCTCCCTGGGGGGCAGAGCCAAGATGGCTGCTGGAAAGCAGGGACTAGTGTGAGCTCCCTGCCAAGCCCCTCCAAAAACCTATAAAAAATGGTTCTGGGGGCGGAGCCAAGATGGCGGCTGGGAAGCAGTGACTGGCGTGAGCTCCCCACCAAGTTCCTCTAAAAACTTATAAAACAATGGCTCTGAACCAATTCTAGAGCTGCAGAACCCACAAAGTGG
>JAQQSZ010006046.1:0-13707 GCA_028646595.1 Phalanger gymnotis | reverse complement strand
CTCTTAGTGTAGATGCTGCTAGATCCTGGGTTATTCTGATTGTGTTTCCACAATACTCAAATTGTTTCTTTCTGGCTGCTTGTAGTATTCTCTCTTTGATCTGGAAACTCTGGAACTTGGCGACAATGTTCCTAGGAGATTTCTTTTTGGGATCTATTTGAGGAGGTGATCTGTGGATACTTTCAATTTCTATTTTGCCCTGTGGCTCTAGAATATCAGGGCAGTTCTCCTTGATAATTTCTTGAAAGATGATATCTAGGCTCTTTTTTTGATCATGGCTTTCAGGTAGTCCAATCATTTTTAAATTCTCTCTCCTAGATCTATTTTCCAGGTCAGTGGTTTTTCCAATGAGATATTTCACATTGTCCTCCATTTTTTCATTCCTTTGGTTCTGTTTGATAATATCTTGATTTCTCATCAAGTCACTAGCTTAGGAGTGGTTAGTTCTTAAAGGAACATGCACATTTAGTACCTACTGTGCAGGCATATTATCCAGAATTCTCTAGGAAATAGTCCATAATAGGGTTACTAGGGGCATGGTTTTTACTGTGAAATGTCACTGAGTTCACTATCAGTTGGGGCTAAAGGGAATCTCTATATAGTTTCTCATCTAGTGTCTTGTTAGACAAAATACTATGTCTGGGATACATGTTAGAAAGGTCAGTAAATAGTAAATATGGTTATGACTCAATGTACAGTCAATTATCAGCATCTGGAAATCAATCTATAATTGGGCATAGCTGCTTACTGAGAAAGAAGCAGAGATAAGTTAGTTGGGGCACATTGCCCTTTGGCTAGAGAGAGACTACCTGCAGAGAGAATATGTTTTGAGAACTAGATGTATTTTGGAATTAGGATTCTGGCACAGGCACCCAAGCAGAGGCTGTTAGAATTAGGGCCCAAGCACAAGCACACCATTAATAGTGTCACATGAACCAGATACATTGAGAAGGATTTGTATGTGAAAATAGCTACCAAAAAAACCTCAAAGAAAAAAAATGCTAATTGGACCCAAATGCAGCAAGAATTTTTGGAAAATTTGGAGAAAGAGATAAGAGTGGTAGAGGAAAAATGGGGAAAGGAAGTGAAAGTGATGCAAGAAAATTATGAAAAAAGAATAAAGAGCTTGGTAAAAGAGGCACAAAAATACCAAAGAAAATAACACCTTAAAAAACAAAATTGATCAAATGGTAAAAGAGTTACAAAAATCCACTGAAGAGAAGAATTCTTTAAAAAGTAGAATTGGGCAAATGGGAAAAAGGTACAAAATCTTACTGAAGAAAATAATTCCTTAAAAATTAGAATCAGGCAAATGGAAGCTAATGACTCCATTAGACATCAAGAAACAATAAAACAAAGTCAAAGGAATGAAAAAATAGAAGAAAATGTGAAACATTTCATTGAAAAAACAACTAACCTGGAATGTAGATTGAGGAGAGATAATTTAAGAATTATTGGACTACCTGAAATCCACAATGAAAAAAAGAAACTAGACATCATATTTCAAAAAATTATCAAGGAAACCTGCCCAGATGGCAATGTAGAAATTGAAAGGAATCCATAGTTAACTTCCTGAAAGTGATCCTAAAATAAAAACTCCCAGGAATATTCTAGTTCGATTTCAGAGCTTCCCAGTCAATGAGAAAATATCACAAGCAGCCAGAAAGAAAAATTCAAATATTACGGAACCCTAGTCAGGAGCACATAAAATTTAGTGGCTTTTATGTCAGAGGCGTAGAAGGTTTAGAATATGACATTCCAGAAGACAAAGGAGCTGTGGTTACAAACAAGAATCACTGATCCAGTAAACCTGACTGCAGTCCTTCAGGGGAAAAATAGATATTTAATGAAATAGAGGACTTTCAAGTATTTTTGTTGAAAAGCACAGAGCTGAATAGAAAATTTGTCATTCAAACACAAGACTCAAGTATAAAAAGTCCTTTCCCCCAAGATGGCAGTGAAGGCAAAGAAGGAAACTGTTGTCCTCCCAAGATAGAAGCCAAGTCCAAAGCCTTGGAGGCTAAGAAGGTAGTGTTGAAGGGTGTCCATAGCCGCAAAGAGAAAAAATCTCAACATACCCCACCTTTTGGTGACCGAAGACACTGAGTCTGCTATGAAGAAGATTGAGGACAACAACACCCTAGTCTTCATTGTGGATGTCAAGGCCAAAAAGCATCAGATCAAGCAGATGGTAAAGAAGGTGTATGACATTAATGTGGCCAAGGTCAACATGCTGATCCGGCTTGATGGAGAGAAGAAGGCCTATGTCCAACTTGCTCCAGACTATGATGCTTTAGATGTTGCCAACAAAATCGGAATCATCTCAACTGTGTCCAGCTATCCCACTCCATCTACAATAAAAAGTTTTCCAATATTAAAAAAAGAAAAGTATAAAAAGGTAAACATCAAAGAGTAATCAACCATAAGGGACTGAGAAAAAATTAAATTGTTTGCATTTCTATATGGGAAGATGAAACATGTAATTCCTATAAACTTTATCACTATTAGGGCAATTACAAGGAGTTCACATAGACAGAAGTGTGAATAGATGACGTTGGAATTATCTCCAAAAAAATGAAAGGGTGAGAAAGAGAGATGCACTGAGAGAAGGGAGAAGGGAGAGGTAGAATGGGTAAAATTTTTATTTTGCATAAAAGAAGCACACAAGGAAGGGAGGGAAAGGGAACGGAAGCATTGGTTAGAAGCAAAATAGAATTTTTAGGAGGAGTTGGATGAAAGGAAGAAAGAGAAAGAGAGAGGGAGAGAGAGAGAGAGAGAAAAGAAAGAGGAGGAGAAGGAGAAGGAGGAGGAGGAGGAGAAGGAGAAGAAGAAGAAGAAGAAGAAGAAGAAGAAGAAGAAGAAGAAGAAGGAGACGAAGATGAAGAAGAAGAAGAAGAAGGAGAAGGAGATGAAGAAGAAGGAGAAGAAGGAGACGAAGAAGATGAAGAAGAAATTGGTATAGAGGGAAATACAGTTGGCAATCATAACTATGAATGTGAATGAGATGAGCTCACCCAGAAAATGGACAAAGATAGCAGAACAGATTAGAAACCAGAATTCAACAATATGTTGTTTACAAGAGACATGAAACAGAAACGCACACACACACACACACACACACACACACACACTTAAAGGGCTGGAGCAGAATCTATTATACTTCAGCTTTAGTAGAAAAGGCAGTCATAGCAATCATGACCTCAGACAAAGCAAAAACAAAAATAGACCTAGATAAATAATCGGGAAAACTACTCTATACTAAATGGTACCATAGATAATGAAGTAATATAAAAAATTCTACAGACAGTTTCACTAATAAAGGCCTCTTTCCTTGAAATTTAGATTACAAAATAGAATAGAAGATTGATTAATGATTAAGAGTTGTAGGTAATCACTGGAATCAATATTTATGGATCAGACTTAGACTTGATTACATAGGCTTCAGTGGTAGAGCTTGTAAGAGTTAAACTTCTCTATTTCAAAGGGTACAGCCTGACCACAAAGACTCAAATCTGTAAGTTTTTTGCTCACCATAGAAGAGAGGAGTGCAAAAATGGAAGATGAGTCAATCTGGTCATAAGCTGATTTGTCTAGCTCTGTTGAAAAGCACAGTTATGCTCTCATGTTAGGTAGTGCCTGCTATGGCACTTTCCAGAGGATGCTGGTCACCTCTGTGTTTTTCCCATTGCCCTTTGAGTTAAGTCAAATTTAAACCCAATTTCATCTTCATGTTGAAGCAATCTCATTCTTAGTTTAGTCTGCATCCCTGGATTATGTTTTGCACCTTATGTAACCAATTGTATAAAAGGCTGCTGACTATCAAATGCATCCTTGACCACTGGAGTCTCAGAATCCATTTACTGGCAATTGCTAGTCTTGCTAATAAATTGATTGTACTTTGACCTTTGTGCCTCAGTTTCTCTTTATTGCTGATTCTTATTGTGACAGTTGGTGAGCCAACTGGGAGGTAGAGTGTGAGATCCTAGCCCCTTGTCCAAGAAACCTCTAAGAATGCTCTGATAACATTTTTTTTCACTGTGAAACTTCCCTGAAGAGGATTGCCCCATGGATAAGATTTCTCCCTTTGGCCTCAATCCCAAATTTTCTTCAAGCCAAGATAAGCTCCTGAATGGGAGATTTTGTAAACTAGCCAAAAGGTCCTCTTTCTTGTATAGAGCAGTCTCTGATAAGGAAATAATAACCTTTATTGTGGATAGAGCAATTTCTCTTATGCAAGAAGGGAAAGAGATTTATTTCTCCAACAAACTAAAAATTTTTTTGCAGATAGAATAGCATCTCTTGTGCCTAAGTAAAGCTTTGAGGCACTTAGTTATTATACAAGCAGAATTGAAAAACATAAAAAGGCTTTAAAATTGATTGTATATACTAGGCTTTTAGCAAGACTTCAGTTTTCCAAGGTGGTATGACCTAAGGAGAGGCATGTTTACTACTCTCCTGGCTTGTGCTCTGGTCCATGAGTGACAACAAGCACTGTTTTCTGCCCTGGAGCTGTGAGAGGGTCCCCCTCCACAGTGGCTGCATGCTCTGGTGTGTTAGTGCTCCTCCTCACCTTGGGACTGCCACCTAGGACTGCTACTCAGATCTGAGTGGGCAAAGCAACAGAATCCTGCCTTAGTGCTAGCAAAGAGACTCCTATCATCTCCTTTTGACCAGTTATTTGACTCTCTTACCATCTGTGGGCTGAGAGCTCCAGAAGCAGTTGCTGCTGCTCTTGATTCAGTGACTCCCAAGGCCTGTTCCTGGTTTGTTGGGCTGGAGCTGTATTGTTGTGGCCTGCATTGGATTATGCTCCTCTCTCACTCTAGTGAAGCAGACCTTTCCTGGCAACCTTCCAAGTTGTCTAGAGCTGGAAAAGTGTTTCATTCAGTCTTTTTGTGGGCTCTACTACTCTAGAATTTGTTTAGAGTCATTATTTAAAAGTATGTGAAGGGGTTTTGGGAAGAGCTCAGGTGAGTCCCTGCCTTTACTCCACCATCTTGGCTCTACCTCCCCTTTTAGCAAGATTTCAAAAGAGAAAGTAAAAACTTAATGGGGAAGTTGAAAAAAAATTTGTAACACTAATAACTCTTTTTTTACAAGTGGCAGTTCATTGTGGCAGAATAGTATGAGAAATGGGTAAAAGTTAGGTTTCCACAGAAGAGTTAATTGAGTAAAGTTAGGGTAAAAGTTAGGTTTCCACAGAAGAGTTGAGTTCCACAGAATAATTAAGGGTCGTCTTGAACAAAGAAGGAGTAACGATTAACCAAGATGAGAGCCCTCAGCCAATGGGAATAGAGTTTGTGATTTTGCAGAAACCTCAGTTTCAGGATATAGGCAAAATTGGTCTAAACTGGCCAGATAATGGTCAGGGTTGAAGAGAGAACTGGGTCAAATGGCTACCATGCATGCTTAATTGGTTAATTGAATATTACCTCACACACCCACAGGGAGAAGTTTTCCACCATTTTTGAACATGGGACATATGTTAAGGAGGGGGGAACATACCAAGCAGTTGCATGTTGGGGGCGTATAGGGAAGACTGTGACCTAGAAGGGAGCAAACCAATCCATTCTCTGAAGGGAGGTATTGAGTTGATGGTGCATCAATCTGTGTCAGTCTAACAGAATAAAGTTGGTCTCACTCCTGTACTCTCCACTCCCCCCCTTCTTAAAGAAAGGTAGAGTCCACTCTTGGCCAGGAATGTTTACCACTTCCTTTGAATTCCTCAATAATAAAAAATTGCCCTTGATACCTGAATTTCAGTGTCAAGCATATTTCTAACAATAGCATTCAGCTAATAAGACAATTGACATCACTTAAGTTCTTAATGGTTATTCAGCTCTTTTACAACTGTCAAATTCAGAATTGAAAATCAGTCCTTGGGACCTCTTTTGAAAATTATTTTTCATAAA
Source organism: Phalanger gymnotis (assembly GCA_028646595.1). Taxonomy (NCBI): domain Eukaryota; kingdom Metazoa; phylum Chordata; class Mammalia; order Diprotodontia; family Phalangeridae; genus Phalanger; species Phalanger gymnotis. Next base: position 7,795 of record JAQQSZ010006046.1, on the reverse strand, counting down.
CCAGCCACTTGGGCATCTGCCCTGGCACTATGGTTAATAGTAGCTGCCCTGAGGCTATTTTGAGCATGGTGTTATGATAACAGTTTTGAAAGCAAGAGCTACTAATTAGAACACCATGGGCCATTGGATCCATGAACTAAAGACCAGGTCTGAATAAGTTCCTGAGGAAGCCACATCTACTTGGCCAGGTAAACTCCATCTTGAAAGAGAGGAATGGCTAAGGAACTCAGCTGAATAACATGACCCCTTTGGAAGGTAACTCCTGAGGAATAAATCCTTAACAGGTGGTTTTGCCTCCTAAGGTAATCCTAAAGACCATGCTCCATATAATTGGCATGAGAAACCTATAGCTGTCTGAAAGGAAAAATCCCTGAACTCCATGCCTTGACTTGCATGAGTGGGGAATGTCCCACTAGTCACTGCCTTTTCCATGAGGGTGCCACTGTAGGGTCACCTGTGCCAACTTCCTAATAATTACCCTCCCTGAGACACTTGTTATCACTGCTGATAGTTTTCCATTTAGTATCCCTTTAAAGGGTGACAATGGGAACAGGTAGTAGTATTCCTATGGGGACACTCCTGAGAAAACTGCTTAAATCTTGGAGTCAAGGCAAACTGCCAGTTCATCTAGGAACAATGAAAGCATGCACTATCAAACTGAGTGACTTTTGGTCCAAGACAGCTAGAGATTCAGCTGATGAACTATTTTGGGCTAAGTTTGGCACTTTTGATTACTGCATCTTAGACAAATTAAGATTGGCTATTGAAAATTTTCACCCATATCAAATAAATTACTGGTTTTGTTGGGCATCTCTTGGTGATAAATTATTCCCCTTTTTCTCTCTTTCTCCCACTATATCCTCTACTCATTCTATTAAGTCTTCTACTGTTTCTCTCCATCTGCTCCTCTGACTTATTCCTCTAATACAGAGAACCCAGGCTCCTCTGAAACTGGGGGAAGGACTGCTGACCTTTTTCCTTTTCAAGAAAAAAAATCGACCTATGATAATGCTGCAGAAAATTTAATTTCTGTAAGGCATTATCAACTTTTCAGTCCCTCTGACTTTTCTGTATAGTAAAGGGACACTCTGAAATTTGATGAAAATTCAATTGATGTTATAGTCCAATTTCAGGCTATATTCAGAGGTTATAATCTAACTTGGGGAGATATTATGGATTTAGTGGAAATCTTATTCTTCCTTGGAGAAAAGATTGCTATAATAAAAGCATGAAACTGACTACCACTGGCAGTAGCCTGTGCTGGTCAAGGGGGTCTCCCAAATTGTCCATTACAAGACGCTCAATGAAACCCTAGTAATCCACCTGGTTATACTAGACTACTTCACGCTAGACAGGCTTTACTTGGGGGAATGGAAGTGTGTGAAGTATGCTCTGATAACTGGAATAAATTTCAGGAGACCCAGCAAGAGAAAGGTGAAACCTCCAACCATTTTTACAATAGGTTTTGTAAAAAACCCTATAAGACCCAAGAGACACCAGAATTCTTAGTTCTGCTTTTGTCGACCAATCATTGCCAGAAATTCATACTTACTTCCAAAAGAATTGTCCAGGGTGGCATGAGAAGACTATAGGTGAACTCAGAGCAATTGCCCAGTATGTTAATGAAGGGACAGAAAGGTAAAAAGCCCAGGAAAAGGCTAGAAAGGAAATTCCCTCAATTTTGCCACTGCCCAAGTGGCCCTGGATCCAAGCTGTGAGACACCAATATGCTTTTATCGTCATAAAAGGGCATTTAAGGAGGGAATCATGAAGAGAAAATGAGATCTACATTCTAGGAATTGAGATGGCTTTCCAAGATCTCAGTTTCCAAACAACAAATGATTTGTCCTTTGGCATGAAGATGCATGGGAGATACAGACATTATGGACTCTGGTGAAAATTTCATTTTTCTTGAACTAGGTGGCCTTGACCCTGTCATGCCCATCTTGATGCTTCTTATAATTGTTTGATAGACACTGCTGCCTCTATTCAAAAGAAACCAAGTCCTAAGTGTGTTTCCACTGTATTCCAAAGAATTGTTAGAACAGGAGAACCCCAAGATGTGCTCATTTTGTCACCCTAAACTGTTATTATAGGCTATCTTTGGGTACAGCATTCTTTCCTTTGAATGTCTGAGGCACCAGGTAATCTAATAGAAAGGGACCTTTTGTGCAAACTAAAGGCTACTATCTCATGTCTTTCCAGTAATTCTTTGTCATATCTCCCAGATGATTCCCATTCTATGATCTCTGCATTTATAGACCTCACTGATGATGATGAGGAATAGATTGTTCCATTATTTCCTTTATTGTCCTGATAAAGACAAATGAGAATCCTGGTCCCACCTGACATTTCTGACTCCTTATGGGCTAATTCAGCTTCCAATGTGAAACTTCCAAAATCCACTGTCTCAGTTATAATTACTATCAAAAAGGAAGCTCTACTCTCTATACCTCATTACCTCTTGTCTTGAGAAATTATTGAAGAATTCTTGCCTATTATTGATTCTCTTAGGAAGCAAGATGTTATTGTGCCATGCAAGTCTCTTTGTAATGCTCCTAGTCTACCTGTTAAGTAACCCAAGTCATGCCCAGAGGGCAGACATGTTTATCTCTTTGTAGAAGATTTATGTGCTGTTAATGCTTATGTTGTACCTAGATATCCAATAGTACCTAACCCTGATGTAATTGTCTCTTCTGTTCCTTGGAAGGCTACCTTTCTTTTTTTTTTTTTACCATGATTGATTTGTGTTCACTTTCTTTAGTATCCCCATTCACCCAGATTCCCGGTATTTATTTGGCTTCACCTGTAGGAATACACAGAGGACTTTGATTTTTCTGTCTGAAAGGTATGTAGAAAACTCCACTTTGTTTTTTCAATTACAATAGGACTTAGCTTCCAATACCTTCAAGGTATCCCCTTTGGTATAGTATATAGACGACCTCAGGTTAGTATCACATACCCTTGACATTTGCTAGGAAGATAGCTTTCATCTTCTTCTTCAACTTCATCTATGGGGTACTTGGAAATTTAACTTGGGATTCAGTCAACTCTCCAGTTAGAGTTCAAATAAAGTATCATTTTCTCAAGCATATTAAAGTGAGAGTGGTGACATTGCTCAAGACCTCTTCTAATTAGAAGATGATATTTGTAACTCATGAGACCTTTCTCAGTATTAGGAGGGTGTGTGTGTGTGTGTGTGTGTGTGTGTGTGTGTGTGTGTGTGTGTATAGACAGAGAGCACAGATGAGTTGAACGTGAAGGGATGATATCAAAAAAATAAAATCAAGAGAAGGATGTACTGGGAGAGGGAGAAAGGGAGAAGAAGAACAGGGTAAATTATCTCACATGAAAGAGGCAAGAAAAAACTTTTAGAGTGGAGGGGAAGAGGAGGAAGGGAGAGGGAATGAATGAATCTTACTTTCATTGGATTTGGCTTAAGGAGGGAATAACATACACACTCAATTGAGTGTGGAAACCTATCTTACCCTACAGGAAAGTAGAGAGGAAGAGGATAAGGGAGGAGGGATAATAAAAGAGAGAGAAGATTAAGGGAGGGGGTAATTCCAAAACAAAAGATAGCAATAAAAATTAAAAATGAATATATTAAGCTCTATAGGGAACTTCGTAGAAGAAAAGTTAGTTACAAGAAGAGCAGTTTAAAAAAGACAACAGATATTAGCCCCTGCATTTACAATTTTCTGTAATTAATGAGCATTACGAAAGGGAAGAATTAGATTTGCAGTTCTCCTCTGAAGGGAGAGAGGTTTATTAACCGCGGGATGGGAGCTTCCCCTGCCCCCTCCCTAGTGGATGTAGAACGTAGTAGCAGTTGATCCTGAAGGAGGTATCACCTGAAGACTATAACTGAGGCTAGAATAAGAAGAGAAGCAGCTTAAAAAATCTTCAGAGCAAATTTATCTTATCAACATTTGTTATCCAAGTTATATGAAATTTATACAAATGTTTGTAAATGAGATCCTGATTTGCCTAGAGAGCATTGCTATGGAGACTTTGGAGTACAATTATTTGGTGTTGGCTTACTGAACTTGGCTTTTGGGGGGTTTGGGAAGAGGGAGCTGGGAGTTTGTCCTTCCTGGGTTGCACAAGAGGAAGAGCAGTGGACAGGACAGTTCATCCATTGTACTAAATGAATACCCATTGTTTCCTCTTCCTCTCCCTCCTAGACTTTAGCAGGTGGTTGTTGTAAGAGATGAGAATATTGGCTGATGAGACAATGCACACACCTACCTTCCCCTCATCTCTGCTCTGAGTAAAGAATCAACACTCCATTAAATGCCCAATGTATCTGAGTTCTATCTCTCTTCCCTCCTGGGAAAGTGAAAGAGTCCAGAGTGAGAAGTCAATTCTGCCTCCATAGTACAAACCGTTTGCTTCTTCCTATACAAATGATCTATTCCCCTCCCCCCTCCTCCACTGCTCTTTGTACTTTCACTGTTATACTTTATTCCCCCGGAACAAAAATACGATTTGATGGTTGGAAAGCCTTATCTATGTGACTAATGCAGGTTTGGATAGAGATCAGTGAAGAATGAAATCGAGATCATTTTAGAAGCGATGATTAATTAATTCTGAATGTCTTTATTTTAATCTGTTTTCCTCTTAACTTGGATGTTTGATGTTATTCTAAAATTTTTATTTTCTAAAATATGTCCTTTTGATCTTTGTTGTTGTCATTGTTCTGCCTCTGGTAAATATCTTATTCAATACTAACAACTAAGTAGTACCCCAGACTAGTCAACTTTGGGTGGTTTCAAGCACTATATAGCATATATTCAGAGGCAACAGGTTGTCATGGATAAAGAGCTGGTCCTGGAGTAAAAAAAAAATTTGCGCTGAAGGCCTGCTTCCCCCACATAGTGATTTTGTGATCCTGGACAAATCACTCGAGCTCTTAGCACGCCAAAAAACTGCCTGTGGCTCCAAGTTATAGAACAGCTACATTGATAGAGAAAATCTCCTCATTGGAAGATCCTTACGCCAAAACATTGACAAAAAACATCTAGCCCAAATAGACATTTTACTGTATATTATAAACACACCTGACAAGGATACACTTTAAGCAACCCAGAAGTGTTTCATCAGTTGTCAGAGAGGAAGTTAGATTATGCTGTTTCTAAGGACACTTCCATTTCTGATTTTCCATGTTCTGGGATCTAAGAGCACATATTGTTATTTTTTTTTTGGAGCACATATGTTTGATATAGGTCAAGCAGATCACTACAATTACAAACTACTGGGATATTACACTGGCATGGGCAGAGGAGTTTTCAAGGATTTAAGCCACTGCCTTCTTTTTCCTGGTATTTTCTAGAAATGTGTATATTATCCCTGAAGATTATTAATGTGGTAGAGTCCTCTTATTTTCTTTTTTTTATAATTTATTATTTATTTAATATTTTTAGTTTTCAGCATTGATTTCCACAAGATTTTGAATTATGAATTTTCTCCCCATTTCTACCCTCTCGCCCACTCCAAGATGGCATGTATTCTGATTGCCCTGTTCCCCAGTCAGCCCTCCCTTCTGTCACCCCACTCCTCTCCCATCCCCTTTTCCCTTACTTTCTTGTTGGGCAAGATGGATTTTTATGCCCCATTACCTGTATATCTTATTTCCTAGTTGCATGCAAAAACAACTTTTTTTTGAGTATCTGCTTTTAAAACCTTGAATTCTAAATTCTTTCCCCTCTTGCCTCCCCATCCACCCTCCCTAAGAAGGCAAGCAATTCAATATAGGCCACATGTGTATCATCATCCAAAACCCTTCCACAATACTCATGTTGTGAAAGACTAACTATATTTTGCTCCCTTCTATCCTGTTCCCATTTATTCAATTTTCTCCCTGTCCCTTTTTGAAAGTGTTTACTTTTGATTACCTCCTCCCCCTATCTGCCTTCCCTTCTATTGTCTCCCCTTTTTTGTCCCCTTCTTTCTTTCCTGTGGGGTAAGATACCCAATTGAGTGTGTATGTTATATGCTCTTATTTTCATTGATATTTGATGGATTTAGTTGAATCTTTTTTTTCTTTCCCTGCCCACTTTATAGTGACATTGCTTCTAGCCTTAGCAATACAGGAGGGATAAGACTGTGCAAAGGTCCTGAGTTACACTTAAACTGGCTATGCTATCCATAACATAGTGGAGAGAGCATTAGCTCTGGAGTCCAGGGAATTTGAGTTCAAATATGTTCTTTAACATTTACAGCCTGTGTAACCTTAGACTAAGTTATTTAACCTACATGGGCCTTGGTTTTCTGATCTGAAAAATGAAGGTGTTGTACTAGCTTCTAAACTTCCTTCTAACTCTTGATTTGCAGCTCTATGACCCTAAGGCATGTTAGCTGAGAAAGTCACAGAATTGAAGATGTATGCTTTGCATTTAATAGTGTTTTTTTTCCAGTAACATGTAAAGATATCCACATACATTTTTGTAAGATTTTGAGTTTTGAATTTTTCTCCCTCCCTCCCCAAGACAGAAAGTAATCTGATATAGATTATAGATGTACAATCAGGTTAGACATATTTCCACATTAGTCATGCCATGAAAGAAGAATCAGAACAAAAAGGAAAAGCCAAAAAAAAAGAAAAAAGTGAAAATAATATGCTTCAATCTGTATTCAGACTCCATAGTTCTTTCTCTGGATGTGGACAGCATTTTCCATCATGAGTCTTTTTGGAATTGTCTTGGTTCATTGTACTACTGAGAAGAGCTAAGTCCATCATAGTTGATCATTGTAAAATTTTGCTGCTACTGTGTACAATGTTCTCCTGGTTCTGTTCACTTGAGTCAGTACCAGTTCATGTAAGTCTTTCCAGGTTTTTCTAGAGTCCACCTATTCACTGTTAATTATAAAGCAATAGTATTCCATTATATTCATATACCACAACTTATTCAGCCATTCTCCATTTGATGGGTATCTCCCTCAATTTCCAATTCTTTGTCACCACAAAAAGAACTGCTATTAGGATTTTTGTAAATGTGGGTTCTCTTCCCTTTTTTATGATCTCTTTGGGATACAGACTTAGTGGTATTGCTGGATCAAAAGGTATTCACAGTTTTTTTTTATCATTTATTTATTTAATATTTTTAGTTTTCAGCATTGATTTTCACAAGAGTTTGAATTACAAATTTTCTCCCCATTTATACCCTCCTCACACTCCAAGATGGCATATATTCTGATTGCCCTGTTCCCCAGTCAGGCCTCCCTTCTGTCACCCCACTCCCCCACCATCCCCTTTTCCCTTATTTTCTTGCAGGGCAAGATAGATTTCTATGCCCCATTACCTGTATATCTTATTGCCTGGTTGCATGCAAAAACTTTTTTTTTAACATCTACTTTTAAAACTTTGAGTGCCAAATTCTCTCCCCTCTTCCCTCCCCACCCACCCTAAGAAGGCAAGCAATTCAACATAGGCCACATGTGTATCATTATGCAAAACTCTTCCACAATACTCATGTTGTGAAAGACTAACTATATTTTGCTCCTTCCTATACTATCACCCTTTATTCAGTTTTCTTCCTTGACCCTGTCCCTTTTTGAAAGTGTTTGCTTTTGATTACCTCCTCCCCTATCTGCCCTCCCTTCTATCGTCCCCCATTTTTATCTCCTTCCCCCTTCTTTCCTGTGGAGTAAGACACCCAATTGAGTGTGTATGTTATTCCCTACTCAGGTCAAATCTGATGAGAGCAAGATTCACTCATTCCCCCTCACCTGCGCCCTCTTCCCTTCCAACAGAACTGCTTTTTCTTGCCACTTTTATGCAAGATAATTTACC
>JAQQSZ010006045.1:0-13707 GCA_028646595.1 Phalanger gymnotis | reverse complement strand
AAAAAAATATACTAACTCACCAATTCGCCAGTTTACTTAGTTCCCAAGATTTACTGCATTCTACCTCAGCTACACACAGAGATGGTCATACCTTTGATTTTGCCATCAGCTCTAAATGTTCCTTTCTCTAGTCATCAACTATGAAATTCTTTCATCTGATCAGAATCTTTCAGCATTCACTTTTTTCGCTGCCTTACAACCACCAACCCTATTCTATGTCCTCGCTGTGACCTTCAGTCCCTCCACCCCTCAATTTTCCCTAGGCCATGACCCTTGTAATAGCTATACTCCCCTTCTTCCCAGTCTTGACCTCTTGGTGAACCAGACTAACTCTATACTGTACCCTGTGATTTCCCCCTTGTCCTATTTTTTAAACCATGCTCTGCCAAACCTCAACTTGATTTACTCCCACCTCACTCTAACTTCACTCCTATAAAGGCAACTAGGTGGATAGAGCACTGGAGATATAATCAGAAGAATCTGAGTTCAAATCTAGCCTCAGACACTAGTTGTGGGACCCTGGGCAATTCACATCCTCTGTCTACCTCAGTTTCCTTATCTGTAATATGAGATGATAATAACACCTACCTCCCAGGGTTGTTGTAAGGATAAAATGAGGTAATATTTGCAAAGCACTTTGCAAATTTTAAAGTGCTATATAAATATTAGCTATTCCTGTGCTACTAAACAGAACTGGAGAAAATCACATAGCCATGCTAACTGGTTCCACTACAAATGTGTCCTGTAATCTCAACTTGACCTTTACTGCAACAGGGCAATCCTTTTGTACTTGTATAATCAATTCTGTCTCCCATTTACCACAGCACCTATTTCAAAACTTTTCTTCTCCCTCAAACTTCCTATGGTGATCCCTCTGTACCACTTGTTCCCTATCACCTTGCCTCATAGTTTATTGAAAAAAAGGCTATTCTCTGAGAGCTCCTTCTTATTCTACTTTTCTTCATCTCACATCTTCCTCCAACTCTTTCCTCCTTCATCTGTTTCACATGAAGAAATAACCCTTATCTTTACCAAGGCAATTGTCTCAAGGCACCCTTGATACCATTCTATTCTATCTTTTCCAGAAGATTGCCCCCTCTCTCATTCAAATTCTCACTAGTCTTTAATGCCTCCCTATCAATTGGTTCTTTCCCTGATGCCTACAAATATGCTCATGTCACCTCTAACCTAAAAAACAAAAACAAAAAACCTCTCACAGGATTCGACAATCTCTGATAGCTAAACTATGGCTATAATTCTCCTCTCTTTTGTGGCTAAACTCCTTGAAAAAGCCACCTACTTTAGGGGCCTCTATTTTCTCTCCTCTTGATCTCTCCTTAGATCTTTGCCATCCTGTTTCTGACCTCATTCATTCAACTGAAATGTCCCTACGAGTTATTTTGTGACTTCTAAATTACTAAATCTAATAGCCTCTTTCTAATTCTCATCCTTTTTGACTTTTCCGTAGCCTTTAATACTGTTATTCTTTTTTCTCTAGATACTCTCTCCTTTCTGGGTTTTTGTGACATTATTTCCTTCCTATCTATCTGATTGCTTCCTCTCAGTTTCCTTTACTGGATTTTCCTCCACATAATGCCCAGTAGCATTTGGCATCCCCCAAGGGTCTATCCTCTTCTCTCTCTGTATTATCTAACCTGATGATCTCATTAGTTCTCATGGGTACAATTATCATTTCATTTATATGCTGGTGGTTATTATACTTATTTATCCAACCCTAACTTCTCTGTCGAGTTCCAGTTTTACATCTCCTCAACATGTGAATGACTCATTATCTTTCCTCCCAAGCCTTTCCCTCTTCCTAGTTTCCTTATTACTGCCTATAGTGTCCTCATCCTCTTCGTCACCCAGGCTTACAAGCTAGGTGTTACCCTCTATTGCCTGCTTGTCCTTCTTATCCCCACATGTCCAATCTATTGCCAATACTTGTCATTTCTATTCTCATGACATCTCTTTATACATCCCTTTCTACTAACGTAGCCACTATCTTGGTAGTAACATTTGGAGAACTCACACAGGGCAAGCATTCACATGGCGGTGAGAAGAAGTGATACAAGGACACTCTCAAGGTCTCTCTTAAAAAACTTTGGAATTGATTGTGTGACATGAGAGACTCTGACACAGGACCTTTCAACATGGCGTGCCCACATCAGGAAAGGTGCTATGCTCTATGAGCAAAGCAGAATAGAAATAGCTCAAATCCCCCTCTCCCACCCTGGCAAGATGTGCAAATTTGGAGAATCCCCCAAATGTTTATATGGAATATTCGTGCCTGACACATGGTAGAACATTCTGTGCTCGTATTGGTCTGATCTGCCACAGTTAGACACACTGAAACTTGACTAGCATAGTGATGTTATTTTGGTCCTCCTTGAGAACGAAGGACAACAACCAGCTAGTAACCTTTATCACCTCAAGACTATACTATTACAATACCTTTCTCTATTAGTCTCCCTGCCTCAAATCTTTCTCCGATCCAATCCATTCTCCACTCAACTGCCAAAGTGATGTTTGTAAGGCAAAAGGCTGACCGTGTCATCCCTTTACTCAATAAACTTCAGTGGCTTTCTGTTACCTCCAGGATCAAATATAAAACCTCTCTTTAGCTTTTAGAGCTCTCTCCAACGCGGTCCCTTCCTCCCTTTCCAGTCTTCTTACCCTGTACTCACCTTCACTGCGTTCTGCAATGTAGTGGCACTGGCCTTCTTGCTGTTCCTTGCACATGACAACCCATCTCCTAAATTTTTGACGTTTCATTAGATATCCCCAATGCCTGGTACGTTCTCCTTCCTTAGTAAGAAAGCCTCCTGACTTCCCTGGTTTCCTTCGAGACCTTGTTTAGACATCGCCTTCTATAGGAAGCCTTTCCAGTTCATTCTGCATTTTCTTTCCCCTCACTCCCTGCAACTTTCTTCTAAGATCATCTTTTTTTCCTGGTACCAGCTACAGTTCTCTTTATCCTTTATTCATTAGGGAGCTTTCCCTTTCTTCTTCCCTTCCAATGAAATTAAAGTCAATAAATCTGTCCTCACACCCTCAGCATCTGCTCTTTACTAAGGATGCAAAGAAGCATAAGAAGGTCATCTTTTCTTTACACTGTATATATCTTGTATATTCAAATTTTTGCTTAGAATGTGAGCTTATTAAAGTCAGGATGGTAGTTTTCCTTTCTTTGTATCCCCATGCTTAAAGGTACACTGCACCATACATAATATGCCTTTGAGAAATGTTTGTTGACCGAGTGCCTGAATTTAGGTAGTCTGGTCATTGTATTACAGATATATGGTCAGTCCCTGGGTTTATACTTAAATCCTTTATAGGATTACTCGATATAGGCTGTGCTCAAAGCCTTTATAGTTCTGACAGAGCTTTTGTGGGCCCTGTCAGAACTGTCTTAGAGTTCAATGGTCCAGTGTCACTACTAACCATATATAAAGTATACAAAATAAAATAAATTTTGCGTTACTGAGAAAATCACAATAATATATAAATGCAGGTATAATAACTACTGGTATTATGATTTTCTAAAAAGTTCTTATTAAATTATGAGTTTCTTTCCATGAAATATTTATAAAGATAATTTTTGGTCACAATACCCTGCTGTCATACAAATACATCAAATTGTTTAGAGAAAAAAAATAAATTTCAGTTAAAAGTGAGTTTTTAAAACATGAAGATGAAAAAAGTATAGTGGAATGATAGATTGCTAAAATTTTCTGAAATGTCTTTATTTTAGGTAATGTGTGACATGGATTACAGAGGAGGTGGATGGACCATTATACAGAAAAGGATCAATGGAGTAATTGATTTCCAAAGGCTCTGGTGTGATTATCTGGATGGATTTGGTGATCTTTTAGGTTCAAATTTTACATATTTATCCTTCTTAATTTTGGTCATTTTTAGGCCACTCCTACAGAAAATGTCTCTGTTGGTCAGAATTTTGCTGATGCAGGTCATACTCCTAATTAACTTTGTTATTAGTATTGATACTAAGAATGAGGATGAGAATATCTTGGAATCTACATAGTGCTTTACAGTTTTCCAAGTGCTTTTCTTTTTATTATCTTGTTTCATGCTTCCAACAGACCTGTATCATAAATACTACCACTATATCATCTCCATTTTATAGATGAGGAAACAGAAGGTCATACAGGTTAAGTGACTCGTCTGTGGTTGCAAAGCTGGTAAATATTCAACATGAGATTAAGAACTCAGAGCTTTCTTGACTCTAAATTTAGTGCTCTTTCTACTACCTTCTGCCACCTTTCAGGAGTATTTGAAATTCTTCTGATATTCTTCTTATATAAAATAAATGGCCCTTTGAGACTTTGAAATTTTTATTTAGAATGAGATTTGACTTGAATTCTAATATGGTTTACTTTTTAATGTTTATATTGTATGATTTTCTATATAATTTTCAAATATTATAGGCAAGCAAGATGGAGAATTATTGAAGCACTGGTCTGGGTACTCTCAAATACTCGAATGAATCTGTGATCTCCTCAGTGCGGACATTCTCTCCAATTATACAGATTGTAACTTGTCTATGTTTGCTATCCCATGCAATTGAATATCCCATACATGTCCTCCCATAATTTTGACACAGGAATCTGCCCAATATACTGAGTCCTTTCTCAATTTCTCTTGACATCTCTGTGATGCCACAGCATCTTCTACCTTGCTCTCATGATATGACTAAACCACATTCCTTCTCAACCATGTATTTCTTTACTGTTATGTTATTACTCTGGTTGTTATTTATAGTTCTTTATGTGTTATGTATTTCTTTATGTGTTATGTATTACAGGCTATTTGCTCCCACCATGCATTGCTCCATTGCCATCTTAGTGATACTCATTTCTAATTCTTTAATATTTGTATTGTAATGTGACTTGCAGCCATATAACACTAGTAGAATATTGACATTAAAAAGATAGGGCTTTGTTTCTGGGAGAGGTTTGGGATCATTAAAAGAACTTTTCTATTTCCCTAAAACAATCCAACCTGCTCTTTTCCTTCCTTATGATTTTGGAATCATGTTATCCATTTACAATGCTGATCTAAGATATATCAGTTGATAGAAGAGCTCAGTAAGTTGTCCATTTAAATATATATGTCATAATTTGGGCAGTAGGCATTCCTCATTAATTTTTTTCTGTGTAGATGGTTAGGCCAAATACTTTTGATTGGTTCTGGATCCCTTCTAAAGATTCTGCAATGTTTTAGCGTGATGTCATCTGCAAGCAGGAGCATCTAGAGGACCTCACCATAACAAAGAATTTCTCTTTAACTTTGGTTATTTGCTGAATCTCTTCCCCAACAGTGTTAAGTCCTTTGATGAGCATATGTCTCCCTGTTTAATTAATTTTCTGATGTTAATGATCAGAGAATCATCAAATGAAGTTCCTTCTGTTATATATTTCATGGATACTTGAATAATTTTATGTATGTTTGGGAGATACCTTGTTAGAATGAGTTTTAAAGGGAGTTGGCTGTACCTTCAGATTTTAAAAAATCAACAATAATCACAGTAGAATATTATATTTTTAAATCTTTCTGTTAATTGTGTAGGGAAAATATTATGGTTTGCTGAGGAATATTGCATATAAATATCTGCCTGTTCCCTTCTAACACCATAATTGTGAATGTCTTCTATGCATGTATAGATTACTGTCATAATATTTTTCTCCAGATGGGAAAGGAGGCTAGGTTCTTAGATGCTGAAATTCACATGGTTGACTTCTTTTGGTCTTAATAAGGTTTGAGATTTTTTCCAGTGTTTTAGTATCTTCCTCTCCTTCAGATACTTTGTGAATATATTATTCAATGTCCTCACAATTTTTACACCTGTATTATGACTTAAATCTATGAACACTTAGCCAAATCCAAGTGCTTTTCCCATATGTTCTCTTTAAGTGAGATATCTATTTCCTCTATAAGCACATCTAGGAATTTTAAAGTCCAGGTGTGGTGGTTCTCTTGTCCTTGATGGTGCAAACAATGTTATAAATATCTTTCCCATTTCTTTTCTGTCTGTTATCCTCTTTCACTTTTAAAAATGTCCTTGGGATAGCTTTGCTTAATTTGTTCTCTCACCAAGTCTATGTAATACTTTTACCCTCCACTGTTTTTCTGTTTTCTGAGATGATGTTGCTCATAATCTTCTATCATCTTTCTCAAATATATTTTACAAATAAGTTTTTATTCTAAACTAGTATTGCCCTTGGCTGCTTGTCAAGAAAGTCATGTATTTGCTGAGGCACTTTTTAGTCTCTTTTGATCTCCTTATTATGGCAGTTCATTTGATTGGTGTCCATGTCTTTTTTTCCATCTTCCATTTTTCATCATCAATATCTTTTTCTTGAGATCAGAATGGAGATTTTTTTAAACTGCATGATGTATGTTTTTCTGAATAAGCCAACATAAAAGCCTGGATTCAGGAACAATGAATTTTTTTTGCTCTCTTTTAGATCATTTGTATATCATGAATTCATTGAACATTTTCTTCAACTCTCCATTCCATTTTTTTCTTCTATTTAGGCAAGGTTATTTTTCATAAACTAAGAGAGACTAAGATTGTAAGATCCCATAACCTGTCATACTCCCTTGGGTTGGCATTTCATTTGTCTGATCCATTTCCTTTCTTCTAGAGTTTCACCAGAAACCTGGCTCCAATTTGGTATTTTGCTCTTTAAGTGCCCTCTAACAGGTAACATGTCTAATACCCCTGGAGTAGGTTTTAGAGTCTCCAAAGCTGCCCCAGGGTTAAATATATACAGTATACTAAATATAGTTGTTAATTTCTATCTATCTGCTCTCAAACTGAGAATTGTCACAGTATCATCCCTAGGCTTTCTGCATTCTTCACCCCACCTTTCCCCCCTTCTGTTCTGCCTGGTACTTATCAGCAGATCCTTAGCTTAGGGATACATTTCAGAATGTGATTATAGACATACTGGGTATGCAAACTGTAGCCCTGAGGGCACATTGGGGGTAACACAGAAGATCCCTGGGATTCACACTCAAGATGCACTGGTGGGTATAGTCTTGTCCTCAGATTAAAAGAAGTTTTTGGTGACTCTATGCATTTTTACTTTGGAAAGAGAGGGAATAGACATTCTGGACTGATCTAGGAATTTGACACTGTACCACAGAGCTCTGAAAAACCTGCTATTCTGCAGTTCTGGAAATGCTTACCTCCAACCTATGAACCCAGTAGTTCTGTTTATGACCTCTTTTTCACCAATTTGAGTTATTATTTTTCTATCCATGGACATTTTTGATTATCTAGATCGTACCAAATAAACATTCAGTTAGGAAACCATAATACAAAAAGACAGAGAACATTGATTTGAACTAGACATTTTCAGGAAGTCTTGAGGCAGACTTAGCTTGGAGATAAGACATACTATACCTATTTATGTACATGAATTTATTATTATCATACTGATGTGGTCTAAAGTAACTTCTAGTCTTTTTAAAATTTTCATTTATACTTTGCTCTGAAGCAAAATAATCATAGCTAAATGAATGAAAGATTAAGATAATTATATGGATAATTTAAACTAAAAATTAATATTTGGGCAAAGATTCCCTTTCTCTCCATTAATGTTTCTATATAAAACCTCTTAGCTTTTGGCAGCTGAGATATAAAATGGTCAAAAATGATTGATTTTTATTTCTATAATTTAAAACCAGATACTTTCTCTCTACAGGAGAATTTTGGCTAGGATTAAAAAAAATATTTTACATTGTAAATCAGAAAAACACCAGCTTTCTGCTACTTGTGACACTGGAATCTGAAGATGAAAGGTCTGCTTATGCATCGTATGAGAACTTTTGGATAGAAGATGAAACAAACTTTTTTAAGATACACTTAGGACGTTATTCAGGAAATGCAGGTAAAATTATTGTCCCTAAAATTATGCTAGCAAATAAAAATACAACATGTGACACCATGCGGGTTTAATAATGTATATATGCTGCTATGTAGTATTAATTGTAATAGACTTCTTGGTCCTAGTGGTAGAATGTGTTGGAAATGAGAAAATGGGACAATATTTTGAGTTTTGATACTCTAAATTTCTTAAGCAACCTTAATTTTGTATAGTGTCTTACAGTTTTCAAAGTGCTTTCATGTGGATTATCTCATTTGATCCTTATAAAAATACATTGAGGAGAATGAATTAAGTAGTGTCATCCCAATTTTACACATTAGGAAACTGAAATTCAGAAAGATTGGCTGGTATAGATATGAGATCAGAAACCAGGACTTCTAACTCTTACTTTTGCATTATTTCTATTATATCAAGCCTCCTATGATAGTTCGCATGTATATGAGATCTTTGAAAACTCAAATACATGATATTAAATTAATTTTAAAGGTAACTAATTGGGATATGTTTTTATCTTAGCAAAATGGACTTCTGTGCCCTTCAGATGCTAAAGTAATATGCGATCTGTGATTCTGTGTGTTTGGTGTCCTAGACGTGAAATGAACCATTAGGAAATAGGTCACAGATGAAGTATGAAGTCTGTCCATAAATTCTGCAAGATTATTTCTTTTAGCATGTTAGGTTTTAATTTGAAGATAATATGCTATTCTTTCCATATAAATAGGACTTTACTGATGGTCAGTAATTTCAATGGATTTTTCACCAGAGATCATATGTTGTGGTTATCCATCTATATTGTCTTATTTGGGGCATCCTTGTAATCAATGCATTCCTTTGTAATATAGATAACATTGAAAGTAACCCGTCTATATGGAGGTGGAAACTTTGACCTTGGCCTCTTGAGTATTCTGCTCTAATAATTTTCTATGTTATAATGGTAATGAAGAGAAGAATCTAAACCTCCCTGTACCTTAGTTGACTCACCTATAAAATGTCCTTTAAGGTTCCTTCCAGTTCTAAATTTATGAGTCAACAGTGTTATTTGGAAACCAAGAAAGCTAATGTAATTTTAGCCTGGATTAAGAGAGGCAAAGTATAGAGGACTAGGAAAGTAGGTCCCATTAACCTCCACTGTGCCCTGTTCAGGCTACATATAGAATATAGTATTCAGTTTTGGCCACAAATTATTTTTTTAAAAATTGATAATGTGGAGAGCATTTAAAAGAGGCAAGATGTTGAGAAGTCTCAGTTTTACTCCATGCATTAATTGCTCGAAGCAACTAAGTATATTTAGCTTAGAGAAGAGAAGATTGGGGGGAGAGGGTGGAAATAGAGGGGAAGGTTGATATATCTTCAGTCTGGAAGGCCTGTCATGAGGAAGAGGAATTAGATTTATTTTGCTTGACTTTAGAGAGCATAAATTGGAGCAATGAATAGAAATTGAAGAGAAGCAGACTTAGATGAAATTGCTGACTTGGAAAGTGGCGGATTTCCCCTTCACTTGAGGCCTTTCTATAAAGCCTGAATAACCATTTGTCAGTTATATTGTAGAGAGGACTCTTGTTCAGGTTCAGGTCAGATTAGGCCTCTGAGATTCTTTCCAGGCTGTAAGATTCTATGAAATGTGAGACATTCAGGAAGACAGTAGAATTTTAGGAGACATTTGCATACTCATGATAATTGAAACCATGGAAATACATGTGATTTTGGCAAAGGAGATAATATAAAAATGAGACAGAGTAGGACAAAGGAAAGATAATTTGTGGGACCCACCAGAGAAGCTGGGGAATCTACTTGAGAAGGATTTAACAGCCATATCACAGCATAAGCATCAGAAACATTGGGAAGCATAGGCT
The DNA here is from genome assembly GCA_028646595.1 of Phalanger gymnotis. Classification (NCBI taxonomy): domain Eukaryota; kingdom Metazoa; phylum Chordata; class Mammalia; order Diprotodontia; family Phalangeridae; genus Phalanger; species Phalanger gymnotis. The sequence goes on along the minus strand of JAQQSZ010006045.1, from coordinate 3,938 downwards.
AGTCAATATTGCTAAATGGTGGAAAAAGATCAAGGAGGACTGCTAAAAGACCATTTGGCAATTAAAAATCATTGGAACTGGGGAATGATTTTATAAGTTCATATGTGAATGTTATATAAAATTATTATGTGATAAAAAACAATGAGTAAAATTCAGAGAAATATTGTAAGATTTGTATGAACTGAGGCAGAGCAAAGTAAACACAACCAGGATGATAATATGCATAATACTGGTGAGAGTTGAAATAATGTAAACAAAACAAAAGAAAAGGAAATTAAATTATCACTAATTGTAATGACCAATCTTCGTCACGGAGAATGGTTGAAGAGACTCAACTTCTACCTCTTAGTAGAAAGATGGGGTACTTCAGATATGAAATGTAGTATATACTGTCAGACATTGTCACTGTGTTAGTTGGTTTGCATAAATGTTTTTCTTTGTTACAAGAGAGGGTTCAGTGGTTAAAGGGAAAGTAATTGTGATGTAAAAATAAAAGCCAATAGAAAATAAAAAGGAAAAAGAAAAAAGAAAAAGTCACTAGTGACATTTGAGAGAGCATTATCAATAGAGTGCTAAGGGAGAGAAGTAAGATTGTAAAGGTAAAAGAAATGTGTTGGAATGTTAGAGGTATAAAGGATAATTTGAGGAACAGTGATGTGGAGGAAAGACTATATACATATACTCATTATGTGTGCATGTAGTTTTTGGATAGTGGAGTTCTGAGCCTATTTGTAGGCATAAGGAAAAAATCTAGTAGATCCAGACTGAAGATGAGAGCATGGTTAAAGATCCGCATAAACAAGTTCCAGAGGAGATTGGTGAGGCTAGGAATAAAGGGTACAGGTAAGGAGGTTTAAGTATGAAAAATTTTAAGGTAAAAGTCTTCTTTTCATCTATAACCGACTTACTGCATCCAAATGAAGTAGAAAATGTGGTAATTTAGTTCAAGGCTTTGCACACAGTCAACAATGACTATTGAGTGAATGATTCAGTATTCAAATAAAAAAGTTTTCTGTAGAATGATGGCAGATTTATATATAACACTTTGGGTCTTACATTATCTGATTTGCTATTTATGTAGTCTAAATCCAGCTACCATCTTCTTGACTTTGACTTTTAGAGCTGCCTAGATGCACAATTTGGGAAGATGCTTGAAGGGCCTACAAAATTCTGGAAGGCATTAATTTTCTTGTTTATAATGCCACCTGAACAGACACTGATATATGAAGTATTGCTTGTAATAAATGTAGATTAAATTATATTTTGTATCATTTTTACCTTTAAAGTACTCATGAAATTTCAATAGCAAATTAGGCTGAAAATATTCAATTATATTAATGAAAAATGCTTTCATATTTAGTCATTGTCAGTCTGTTTTATTTAGGTGATGCATTCCGTGGTCTCAGAAAGGAAGATAATCAAAATGCAATGCCTTTCAGCACCTCCGATGTTGATAATGATGGATGCCGTCCAGCATGCATGATTGGTGGTCAGTCAGTCAAGAGTTGTAGTCACTTCAGTAATAAGACTGGGTGGTGGTTCAGTCAGTGTGGCTTAGCAAATCTTAATGGTGTTCATCAATACCCAGGAAAGTTGCTCTCATCTGGAATTCACTGGGGTACATGGGTTAAAAACAGTTCATGGGTCAGAATCAAATCTGTTTCAATGAAAATACGAAGAATTTATAATCCGCTTTTCAAATAATTAACCATAAACAATAATATATAGGTTATTCCAGTTATTCTGGATAAAGTATAAGTACTATCCTATTAAAATGTCTGTATTTCTTTTATCAAGACAATTGTAAGAGCTTATATTTATATAGTTCTTTATGGTTTAAAGAGTGCTTTTCCTCAAAATAGTGCTGGGAGGTAGATTGTGCAAGTATTATTATATCCATTTTATGGGTAAGCAAACTAGAGCTCAGAGAGATTAAATGACTTATCCAAGGTCTCTTAACTAGTTAAGCATAACATTGAGGACTTGAATCAAGATCTCCTAACTCCAAATCCAAGGCCTTCAATTATGCTATTTTATACATACATACAGACATATATATACATATATATATACATATGTATATATAAGCCAATTTCCAACTGCATGTGGAATCTGCTTATCATAGATTCGATTCTAGTCTTATGCCTCAATTTTAATAAAGCAAAAGTTTAGCCTAATATGATATGTTACATACTAGTAGAAGCATTAGCAATATACAGTTAATTCCTTTTTAAAAAAATTGTTCAGGGGGAAGCTAGGTGGCACAGGGAGTAGAGCAAGTGCCTTGGGTCAGGATGACCTGAGTTCAAATACAACCTCAGACACCTGACACACTTACTAGCTGTGTGACCTTGGGCAAGTCACTTAACCCCAATTTCCCTGCCTTCCCCCCTCCAAAAAAGATTGTTCATCCTCCAACTAGCTTATTACATCCAGTTAATTTCTGGGTTTCCTTACTTTGATCCTCCTTAAATACCAAAGTATAACAAATAAGACTATTTTCAAAATAGAATATGTCTTCAAAATAACATTGAAGGGGAAAACATCTTAAAGGCAAGACTCATGTTTCCTTTTTCTTAGTGTCTAATATATAGTGCTACACATACACACACATATATTTTATATATATATATAAAACAGAAATATCTGTTGAATGGACAAATTGTTTAAAATACTTTAAAACAAACTTTTCAAGTATCCTTAAAGACTTTATAGGGGCCCATTTACATAAAATGATACATTAATTAGAAATCTATGTTGTTTATTCTGAAGGACTGTGTTTTAAAGGACCTCTACTAGGTACTAGTTTAAATCTTTTTAACCTACTTCGAACGGTTGGAAGTAGTTAAATTGTATTTCTTTAAAAAGTATTCTTCAATTCACTCTCTTTATTAGGCCAGACTAGTTTCCCTACCCTCCATATAAACAAAAATGATTGAGGCTATACATATACATATATACATACATATCTATTCAGATATTATGATTATGGAAAATTATAATTTCAAAGAGGTGTTTTCCTTGGCACTAAAACAACTATAGTGAATTGAAATAACTTAATAAAAATATCATGCTTATCTTTATGGCTCTCCTACAAATTATTAAGCAGACAGGAAACTTCCACTGAAGGACTCTTGAGGAGTAACTTCTGTGCAAATCAATACCTTAAAGTATGTGTTTTTGAACATTGTTTGACTTGGTATTTAGTATTAGCCCATTGTTGTGTCCATTTCATATACTGATGTACCAAGAGATTCCTAATTGTCAATAAAAGGTGTTATAAAAGTTTCTTTTAGTCATTCCCATCTTTTACAACTATTGAAATTTTTTTAATGATTCTGTTTTCAGTTAATTCAGTCTACATTCTAATCCTAATTGGTTATATGACAGCATACTCACTCCACCAGTTTTTAAGAGGCTAGTATAAATAGGCAGCATGGGTTTCAAGGAAAATGAAAATAAAAACATAGATTAGTGCTAAAGAAGTGGTACTAGAGCAAGCAAAACACAATCCTCTCACTTATTACACTGAGTCAAGGTGGGCAAGAAAAGTCGAGACCTCATTGAAGAGGGTGAGTGGATATAAAATCTTTGGCTCTCATTGAAGAGGATAGAAGTGGGCATAACATGCTCAGGAAGAGCCAATTTTGAGTTTTTCAAGGAAGTGGGAGAAAGAGATGAGGAATGTTAAAAATAAAGAGTTTTCTTATACCAAAGTGGGAATTCCACAGAGCATAGAAAAAAAGGAAACAATAAGTAGAAGGTAAATATTCATACCTTGGTGAAAGGGGCTGAGAATAAATAAGCGAGGGATGAGCATGAGGGTTTGGGTGGTGGTAGCAAGGCTGAGATGTTCATGCTCAGAGAAGCAGGTATAGACACTAGTGTTGAGTGGAGGTATTGGATGGGTGAGACAGATAGGAGGCACATGACAACCA
>JAQQSZ010006044.1:0-13707 GCA_028646595.1 Phalanger gymnotis | reverse complement strand
ATTGGTTCCCGAGTTGGCCCCTCTTAAGTCATTAATCTACACCCACACAGGTTTCACACCTGATAGGGCTTTGGGCCTAGGGCTTAGCACTTAACAGCTGAAAGTACTTCCACTCAAAAGGAACAAAAGCCATACTAAGGGGACGATTTTGCTTAACAACACACACCAGTAAAAAGTAAATAGTTTAAGCAAGGTCACATGGGTAGTTTGGGGCACTACAACCCAAGTAACCTAGGTGTTGTTGTTATTGTTCAATTATGTCTGACTCTCCGCAGCCCCATCTGGGGTTTTCTTGTCAAAGATAATGGACTGATTTGCCATTTCCTTTTCCAGCTCATCTTTTCATTTATAGGTGAAGAAACTGAGCCAAATAGGGTTAAATGACTTGCCCAGGGTCACACACCTAGTAAGTGTCTGAGGCCAGATTTGAGCTCAGAAAGATGAGTCATTTTTAAAAAATTTATTTGTAGTTTTCAACATTCACTTCCATAAGCTTTTGATTTTTAAATTTTCTCCCTGTCTCTCTCCTTCCCCCCTCCCCAAGATGGCATGCAATGTGATATAGGCTCTACATATACATTCATATTAAACATATTCTCACATTAATTATGTTCTAAAGAAGAATTAGAATCAATGGGAGGAACCATGAGAAAAACAAAACAGAATCACAACAAAAAGAGAGTAAGTAATAAGCTTCCATAGGCATTCAGACTCCATAGCTCTTTCTCCAGATGAAGACAGCATTTTCTATCATGAATCTTTTGAAACTGTCTTAGATCCTTGCATTGATGAGAAGAACTAAGTATGTGAAAATTAGTCATTGCACAACATAGCTATTACTGTGTACAATTGTAACAACAATGCTGCTTACAGCTGCTGTGGAGGTATAAGGTGAATAACACCAGCACACAGGAGGGCTGCCAGCACAGGTTCTTTGGTCTGATTTTCTAAGGAAAGCCACTTTAAGGGGTTTACAATCTTACTTTAATTAAACATACATATATCATTCACTTAGTTCAGGGTGAAAAGCCAGCATCCTGAACTTCAGAGAGTATACAAACAGAAATTACAAGTATACGTTATATAAACAGAGCAAATAAACACAAACCAGTAGACAGGCTTCTAACCATGTAACTATAGTAATACATACAGTTACCAGAGAGAGAAGCATCAACATCTGGGTTTTCAAAGCCGGGGGGCTCTGTGATGGCTACCCAGAGTCTTGTCTGGTCAAATCACATGACACTCTTCCAGTGAGTGAGAGCTCCACCACAAAATGCCAACTTCAGATCATATATACCCTTCTCAGGACCCTGGGGCTTTCTTGTTTCTTAAGCAGGTCATCAAAGACTCTTAATTCTATCAAAGCCTCTTGATTGAAACAAAGGCAAGACTCATAAAAACACTTGTTTACCTCAGTGCTGAGAAGCACTCCAAAACAAAAAACAAAAAGTCTCACTTTACCTGCTGGTTCCAAACAAAGGCAAGACTCATTAAATGCACTTGATTGCCTTAGCATTCCAAAAGAGAAACCAGTGAAAAAGCCCCACCCTGATTACCATTACAACGATGTTCTCCTAGTTCTGTTCACTTCACTCAGCATCAGTTCATATAAGTCTTTCCAGGTTTTTCTGAAGTCTGCCTGATCATCATTTCTTATAGCACAATAGTATTCCATTACATTCATATACCACAATTTGTTCAGTCATTGCTCATTTGATGGGTATCGCCTCAATTTCCAATTCTTTGCCACTACAAAAAGAGCTGCTATAAATATTTTTGTATATGTGGGTCATCTTCCCATTTTTATGATCTCTTTGGAATACAGACCTGGAAGTGGTATTTCTGAGTCAAAGGCTATGCACAGTTTTATAGCCCTTTAGACATAATTCCAAATTGATCTCCAGAACGGTTGGAGCAGTTCACAACTCCACCAACAATACATTAGTGTTCCAATTTTTCCATATCTTCTCCAACATTTATCATTTTCCTGTTTGGTCATATTAGCCAGTCTGATAGCCAACAACCTCAGAGTTGTTTTGATTTGCATTTCTCTAATCAATAGTGAGTTGGAGCATTTTTTCATGTGACTATAGATAGCTTTAATTTCTTCATCTGAAAACTGCATGTTCATATCCTTTGACCATTTATCAACTGGATAATTACTTGAATTCTTATAAATTTGACTCAGCTCTCTATGTATTTTAGAAATGAGGCCTTTATCAGAGACATCGGCTATAAAAATTGTTAACCAGATTTCTGCTTCCCTTCTAATCTTGGTTACATTGACTTTGTTTGTGCAAAAACTTCTCAATTTAATGTCATCAAAATCATCTATTTTGCATTTCATAATGTTCTCTATCTCTTGTTTGGTCATAAATCCTTACTTTCTCCTTAGATCTGACAGGTAAACTATTTCTTTCCTCATTTGCTTATAGTATCAGCCTTTATATCTAAATCATGTACCCATTTTAACTTTATCTTGGTATAGGGTGTAAGATGTTGGTCTATGCCTAATTTCTGCCATACTATTTTCCAGTTTTCCCAGCAATTTTTGTTAAATAGTGAGTTGTTATCCTGTACTCATCATTTCTTATAGCATAATACTATTCCATCACAATCATGTAAGCAACTTTTCCAGCCATTCCAGAATCAATGGGCATCTCTTTAATTCTGAATTCTTTGCTACCATAAAAAAGCTGTTATAAAATCTTTTGTGCCTCCTTTATCAAGCTGTGGACTCTTTCTGTCATAATTTTCTTGCATCACTTTCACTTCTTTCCCCAATTTTCCCTCTCTTCTCTTATTTGATTTTCAAAATTCTTTTTGAGTTCTTCCAGGAATTCTTTTTTGGGTCTGAGATCAATTCATGTTTTTCTTTGAGACTTTGGCTGTAGCAGTTTTAACTTTTTTATCTTCTTCTGAGTTTGTGTTTCAATCCTCTCCATGACCATAGTCACTGTCTATGGTCAGATTATTTGTTGTTGTTGTTTTCTCATTTTCCAGCTTATTTCTTGACTTTTAACTTTCTGTTAAAGTTGGACTCTGTTCCCAGGGTGCAGGAAACGCTATCCCAAACTTTAAGGTTTTTATGTAACGGTTTTCAGAAGTAGTTCTTGGGGCAGGGTGCATACTTCTTCCAAGGTGGTATGATCTAGGGAGAGGTGTGTTTACTACTCTGATGGTCTGTGCCCTGATCTATAAGCAACCACAAGCATTCTTTTCCCCACTGGAACTGTGACCAAGGTCCCTGCTTCACTGCTACCACAAGCCCTGATGTGACTGTGACCCAAATTTGAGTATAAACAATGCAATAGTATCCTAGATTCAATGCTAGGATCCCTATAATCTCTTTTTGATCAGTTGTCCAACTCTACTACTGTCTGAGGGCTGAATGCTCCAGAAGCCGTTTCTGCCAGTACTAATTCGGTCCTTCTTAAGGCCAGCTGCTGGTTTGCTGGAGTGCAGCCTGTATTGGTGTAGTGTGAATTGGACTGTACTCTACTCTCACCCTGGGGCAGTATGACAGAACTTTCCTGTTGACCTTCTAAATTGTCTTGGGCTAGAAGATTGTTTCACCCCATCCTTTTATGGGTTCTTCCACTCCAGAATTCATTTTGAGGTGTTATATAAAGGTGTTTGGAGGGGATTCTCTGCCATTTCTGGCTCCCCCATCAACTTTCTTTCTATCTTTGACCTCCTTGGGATATAACGTTAGCTGTTGTATCTCTGGGTCAAAGACCATGGGTATTTTAGCAATTTTCTTAACATTCAAAATTACTTTCCTAAAGAGTTGGACTGGTTCACAGACCCACCAAAAATGTTTGTCTTTCCACATCTCTCCAACATTGGCTATTCTCATTTTGGTCATCTTTGGCAATTTGTGGGGTGTAAGTAGGGTTGCCTGACTTGCTATGTGCTTGGCAGCAAGTTCTTTCTGTTCCTTTATTGCATAAACAAAATTGGCTATGCTAAGCAGCTTTCTGAGCTAGAGTGCTTACAAAAAGGAGTTGTGAGATGTCTTACACATTGTTTCTAGATTTTACCTGGGTATGGTAAAATGAATCATAGAAGTACTCAAAAATACCTGGGTCTTCATGTCAGGAGAGAGTTAATAATAAATAGATTGCATTTTAAAAATGACAGTTATCTTGTGTGGCTCTCCTCTTAGGGTGCAGACTATCTCTCCCCTAAAAAATGTTAGTAGAGGCAGTGGGCTAGAAGGGTCAGCCTGGCAGAGGTCAGACATTTCCCAGAGTTCCTTAATTTCCTACAGCTTTTGATCTCAAAGGACTTCCATTGTGAAGCAATGGGTATAAGACAGAACCTATGCTTGGGGGTTGGTAGTAGTATTAGGATGCAAAGCCTTCTTGGATTCCATTTTGTATGGATAGAGTGCAAAATGCAATGATAGTCCAGAGTCATTGCTTGCCTGTTGGCTGAAAGTAGTGGATGGTGAAGGTGATTAAATGAGGAAGAGATTTAAGTGAAACATTGGACACAATGAGACTGGCCAATATTCTCCTGGTGGAGTTAGCAGACTGAGTTAAATAGCTCTTCCCTTCTGATATAATCACTTCCTCTATCCTCTGTTTGCAACTGTCAGACAAGTAATCACTTTGGACCATCACTCAAGTGGTCCAGAATGAAGTCCCAGAGGGTACTTCTTCCCAAACAATCCTCCTCCCTCCCACCCATTAGTCTCTCGTTTCTAGGACTGGCTTCTCTATTATAGCCACTGCTTCTTTGTAGAAGTCCTTCAAGGTCAAAATCCATAGCTTACGTAATTCTGTGGAACTCCTGCCTAACTGTAGGTAGATACTTCAAGTTCTTGTTTCCGTGGTAACATCTCTAGGGAAAGAATGGATCACATTCCAACATAAGGACTAAAGTTGGATGAACCTCTAGCACCATAGAAAATAGAACCCATACAGAGCATCTATTCTCACCTCTTCAGATGACAGTAAGTAAAACTGTATAGCCAAAACTAAAGAAGGAATTACTTAAAACCTAGTATTCTAGAAGTTGAAATTGCAAGGTTCGCATTTTATACATGAATTTAGCGGAGGAATTCTTATGGGTGCTAGTGAATTTTGTGGCTGCTTCTCTTTGTATCACATTAGAAAATTTGGCCAAAGATCTTATCCTCTGTAAACTGAAGCTAGTGCTTGCCTTTGAAGTGCTAATTGTTGTTTAGTCCTTTGAGTCATATCTGACTCTCTGTGACCCCATTTGGGGTTTTCTGTGCAAAGATACTGGAGCAGTTTGCCATTTCCTTCTCCAACTCATTTTACAGATGTGGAAACTGAGGCAAACAGGGCTAAAAGACTTGCCCAGGGTCACACAGCTAGTACATGTCTGAGGTCAGATTTGAACTCAGGAAGATGAGTCTTCCTCACTCCAGACCCAGCACTCTATCCACTGAGCCAACGAAAGCCCCTATTCCTTCCCTTCTAATCTCCAATTTTCCACCCTAGCCTTGAATGCTTTTTTTCTTTTTTCTGCCTATTACACTGTTTTTCTGCACTGTAACTTCAGATTAAACAACTGAACTGAAGTGTTTTGACACTTCGAAGGTGACTGGTACGCAGTCTGTCCAAGTTGGCCTGACATCACTGTATCTTCAGTTGCAACATGGGGTGCTCAAAGATCCACATCGAGTTTTGATTAAAGAACATTACACTGAGGAGTGTTTAACCTCCCATCCTGGATTCCTAATGAAAAGGAGTTCACTTCCCAGCTGTTAAGGTTAGTTAATCCACTTACCACAGCTTAAGTGGCTCCACTAGTGTGTTCCAATGGCAATTCTCTCTTCAGCCAGATCCTTTATTGACAGGATGTGTTAGTGTTAAAGTGCAGCTGCTTGTGTGTAATTAACATAAAAATAGTGTCTATCCAGGGTTCCAACATCTGGCATTCCTGTCAGTCAATTACCTTGAGGCACCAGGGATCTGAGGTCACCCACGAGGGAGAGAAAGGCCTTGGAGGTAGCAGATTTAAAGAAGAGACTTTAGAATACTAAACCTTCCTCAGGTGGTGCCACTGCCAAGAACAACAGGACGGCCATAAGGAACTGAAAAGCCACGTGTGAGGCCCCAAAGGTCCACAGGCTGGACCACAAAGACAGAATGGTTGTTGGATCAATGAAAAGCCATCCCTGTTTTGACAAGAGTTGCCAAGGATGGTATGAGAAGCAGAAGGAATTCATTGATACCCATTTCCATAGTTTCCAGTCGCAGGAAGCACCATTTTGGTCAGAGCAGTCCTGGGTAGGGCAGCTTCCATGGACGATGAGACTTAGGCTTTCAAGCCTGAAGAGACTTTGGGCATCCTCTTTTCTTAATCCCCAGGTTAAGAACCTGGGATAGGTGAACTTATTTTTTTTTTAATATTTTGATAACGATTCCAACATACTGTAATTATTTTTCCTTGTAAACTTATGCATGTTATTTAATGAATTTGATTATTTTTTTTTTCTGAGAAAAGGTCAATAGACTTCATCAGACTGCCAAAGGAGCTTACACAAAAAAGGCTAAGTGCAATGTAGTCCTATTCCTTCATTTTGTTGACAAACAGAGGCCCTGAGAAGGAAGATGATTCATCTAAGTAAGCAGCAAAGCCAGAAGATCTACCCAACATTCCTCTAGATCTTTTTAGACATTTTGTGAATATGAGTGCAACAATGGGGTGGTCACTCCCTCTCCTCACATCACTGGCTGATGTCCTTTTCAGTCATGCATGCTCTTGATGACCCCTCTTTTGTGCTTTTGATTCATTGGCCAAATGCTGCAATCTATTTGCCCTTTTAGTTCAGATTACCTGTGCTTTTGATTCTGCTGAGATCTTGGGGTTGACTGAGCATAATCATATCATATCACCAGGAGAATATTGGTATTAAAACTTTTTTGGAATATTATTGATAATAATAATAACTGTCCTAAATGAGTTTCAAGCTTCAGACTTGAAACCATGTTGACTCATGGGTCTGTCACTCTTTCCTTCTTCCTCTATACCATCTCTCATCTGGTGACCTCATCAACTCCCGTGGGTTCAGTGATCATCTCTGCACTTCCTTTCTGACCTCCAGTCTCAAATAACCAACTGCCTTTTGAACTTAGAAAAATGGATGTCTTACAGGCATCTCAGATGCAACAAGTTCAAAATAGAACTTATTGTTTCCTCCCTAAATTCTCCTCTTCACAATTTTCATATTCTTAGTAAGAGCACACCATTCTCCCAGTCACACTGGTTCCCCACTCTCATTCATCTCACATATTCAATTTGTTGTCAAGTCTTGTCCTTTCTATTGTCATACCTTCTTTCTTATATCTCCCCTTTTCTCCACTCATATAACCGCCACCTTGGCATGAGCCCTTTATCTCATACCCGGCATACTAGAGTGGCTTTCTCTTTGGTCTTCCAGCCTGAAGTCTCTTGCCATGCCAATCCATCCTCTGTTCAGCTGCCAAAGAGATCTTCCTAAGGTGAAGTTCTGACCTTACTCAATAAATTCCAGTGACTTCTTATTACCTCCAATACCAAACATGAAATGTTCCGCTTGGTATTTAGAAACCTTCACAACCAGGTTCCTTCCTGCCTTTCCGGTCTTCTTAGTCCGTACTCCCCCACGTATTCTGTGGTCCAGCAGTACTAGTCTTCTTCATGCTCTTCTTACACGATACTCTGTCTCTCCACCAGGCATTTTCATTGGTTGTCCCCCATCTTTGGAATGTTCTCCCTTCTCTCTTCCACTTCCTAGTTCCTTTGACTGCTTCAAGATTCAGCTCCAAACCCACCTTCTACAAGAAACCTTTCCCAATCCCTTTCAATGCCTTCCCTCTGAGATTACCTGCTGTTTAAATTGAATCGATCTTATATGTACATAGTTATTTATATGTTGTCTCCCTCCATAGAATGTGAGCTCCTTAGGGGCAAGGAACGAGTTCTGACTTCTTTATCTTCCCAGCGCACAGTGTCTTACACATACGGTAGAACCTCAGTTAATGAATTTAATCCTTCCAAGATTCTGTTCGTCATGAAATTTGTTTGTATTGCAAAGCGAATTTTCCCATAGGAAATAAAGTCAGATGATCGGTGCCGTATCCCCAAAAATATTCATGTAAAATAATTATTTATAATTTTAAGTAAGTTTTTTGGCACTAATGCACCCGAAATACAATAGCAATGATTAGTATACAATATAAACGAAAACAAAACAAATTAACCTGCATTTTACCTCTGAGAAGAGTCATGGCTGGCGTGAGGGAGACAAGAGAGAGGAGCAGGAGGAAGGGTTCTTGCTTGGAAGGAGAATCTCCTCCCATGAGAACATCGGGGATTTCACTGTTAGGAGTGTTCTCTTTTGTGCTACTTTCACTAAAAGTAAGACTAACACTACTGCCTTCCCTTATTTTTCGTTTTTTAGAATCACTTTCATGTTTGGACTACTCATTTTTTTTTCTTTACACTTGCTTCTGACTAGGAATCTATCTAATGACACTTGTTTTTGATGTTTTTTTAGAATGTCATGGAAATGTGACATTGCATTATCAGGAAAAATATTTGTGGCTCTCATTGCTACAGCCTTATTGGGGTGATGCTTTTCACCAAAATTTTGGACTTTTTCACGCCTCTCCTGTTGCTCCTCATGCAGATCCATCAGTTTGTCCTTTGTCAGGTGGCTATGTTACTCCACCAGCTCTTGAATGTCTTCAGCATCCACCTCCAGTCCCTTCATGAAGGGTCAATGCTGAATGAGGCTGATTAGGCGGTATACCAACCTGAAGTTCCTTTGTCCGACATATGAAAAAAACAAACAACCAAAAAAACCATTGAGTGTCATCCCTTCCCGAGCCATTCAAGTGCATGTTCATATGTCAAAAGGCAAAAGGAGATAAGGGTAGGGCTACCTACTAGCAGGTATTCCTCATTTTCATGTTCATACTGTGAATTTTTGTTCACCCTGCAAGACAAATTTTGTGAAAAATTCTTCCTCATCCAGCGAAGCATGCATAAACCAGGTTACTCATAAACCAAGGTTCTACTCTACTAAGAACTTAATAAATGCTTGTTGGTGGACTGACTCTTCGTTACCTCTAAGATCAAGCTGTTATCTTTCAGCCGTGTGTAACTTTTCTGACCCCATTCGGGGTTTTCTTGGCAAAGATAGTAGAGTGGTTTGCCGTTTCCTTTTCCAACTCATTTTACAGATGAAGAAACTAAGGCAAACAGGGTTAAGTGTCTGAGGTCGGATGTAAACTCAGTTCTTCTTGACTCTCCAGGCCCAGCACTCAAGCCACTGCAGCACTAAGTTGTCCTATCTAGGATTAAGTACAAAATCTTAATTTTGCTATTTAAAGCCCTTCCCAGTCTGACTCCAGACAATATTTCCAGGCTTATTGTTGTACATTACTGCTGATTTATTCATTGTATATGGTTCACCTTAGTATTCTCCCCCACCTGGAATGTAGTCCTTCTTTACCTTCATGTCTTAGGATCCCTAGCTTCCTTCAAAGCTCAGCTCAAGTACCACATTTAATGCAAAGCCTTTCCTGATTCTTCCAGTTGCTAGTGTCTCCCTAACCAAGTAGCTAGTAGCTATTTTGTATGTTTGTATAATTTGTGGTAAGCTAGACCTGCTGATTGGTCAGTCTTCCAATTAACCAATAGAGCTACTGAGCATGCTCATTGCATTTGTTCCCCCTCCCTTCTTTGAAGGGTGTGGCTTTACTTTCTTCATTCTCCATTCTCCATCCTCCAGAGAGAGGTTTTACTTTCCTAACCCAGTCTTGCCAAGGAGGGCAGGAGCTGTTTGAAGTTAAACATCAGCTTCCATGAACTTTGCCAGCTACAGCCTGGGCATTCTTTTTATCTTCTGTTTCAAGGGTCATCTCCAATCTGATTCTCTTTTATCCTCAAATGTCCTGTACTCTCAATTGAGCTATGTAGCACAAACTTCCGGTCAATTTGTACTCACAGAATCTATATTGCTTTTACAGACCTTAGTACTTCAAATTGGCTCCACTTCTGGTTTTATCCTCTATATGGCCCAACCTTACTACTAGTAAACAGAATTGACAGACTCGGCCATTCAGATTTTAATGTTGTCACACGCATGCTGAGAAACACTTAAAATAATGACATTGACAGCAATAGATGTTTTAAAAGTAACCACAGCTGTCCTCCAAAAAAAGAAGGGAGGAGAGGTAGGAACAGCCTCCGAAAGGGGATTGTAAAGCAAGGGTTGAGAGCAGGTTAAATGAGCAGCACAAAAGGGGAGTAGATCTCAGTTTCTGCCAGGAAAGCACAAGGGGAGGTCTTTAAAGCTGTTTAGTCTCATCGAAAGCCTACTTCCGCATCTTCAATGGGGACTGCCTGGCTTTGGAATTCTGTCCCAGGCTCCTCAGTGCATGTCCCTGATATTTGCAAGCGGCGATCTCTGACTCATCTCGACCCACAATGGCAAAGCTATGCATATAAACTCTGACTGGGACTTGGTTCTGGTTCAAACCTTTGCCATTATCCATAGTCCCAGTCTTTAATGCTCTGTATTTCCTTTGCTTGGCTTGGCTTCCACCTCTCTTACCCACATGTCCTACTCCAAGGTCAACATCCAAGGAACCCTGGATTGTTTGCCCTCAGGAAAAGTCTTGAGTCCTTTTAGGTCTTAAAGGATACTAGGAAAATGAGGAATACCTGCTAGTAGGTAGCCCTATCCTTATCTCCTTTTGCCTTTTGACAGAGCTACATGCGCACACACACACACACACACACACACACACACACACACACACACACACACTGTCTCCATTAATGAAATGTAAGCTCCTTGAGAGAAGAGATATATTTTAAAAATTTTATTTTGTACATCTGGCACCTAGTACAGAGATTGCTCTGTGAAATTTCTTGTTAATGGAAGTATATGAACAGAGAGAGACCAAATGGAATTTTATAGAGATGCTTCCAAGGTATTACTGCATAGAGAAAGGTTAGATTAGATACTATTAAAGGTCCTTCCAAATATGAGTAAGACATTCTGTGATTTTTATGTGTTGAGAAGATGCTTTTTGCCCTCGTTCCAAGCTCCCCAAGGTAGTCAGTCTTTGGAGCCTCTGGACTCACCACTTCCCTGAACCAACATTCTTAGCTGCAACCACTCAAGATGCCTAAAGTACAGCATGGAGAGGAGGTGGACACTTTTGCTTTGCAGGCAGTGATTACCTAGTTTATGTCCTTGATTATCTACACATTTTATTTCAATAGGGTAGTCTTCCTTCGAGAGATGATTTCCAATGCTTCTGATGACCTGGATGAGATGCACTATGAGAGTCTGAGAGATCATTCCAAATTGGACAGTGGTAAAGAGCTAAAGTTTGACATCATCCCCAGTCCTCGGGAGCATACTTTGACTTTGTTGGAGGCTAGCAATGGCATGACGAAAGCTGGTTTGATCAGTAACTTGGAAACCATTGCTAAGTCTGGCTTTCACTGAGACTTTTTCAGGCTGGAGCAGACATCTACATGATCGCTCAGTTTGGCGTGGGTTTCTGTTCTGCTTACTGGTGGCAGAGAAGGTAGTTGTCATCAGCAAGATGATGAACAGTATGCCTGGAAGTCTTCTGCTAGGAGCTCCTTGGTAGTCCATGCTGACCATGGTGAGCCTATTGGCAGGGACACCAAGGTGAGCTTACATCTGAAAGAAGACCAGACAGAGCATCAGGAAGAGAGGCATGTCAAGGGGGTTGTAAACAAGCACTCACAATTCATTGGCTAGCCCATCACACTTTATCTGGAGAAAGGATGAGAGAAGGAAATCAGTAATGATGAGATAGAGGAAGTCAAAGAGAAAGAAGAGCCAGTTAAAGATGAGAAGAAATCCAAGGCTGAAGATGTAGGATCTGATGAAGAAGATGAAGGCAAGGACAAGAAGAACACCAAGAAGATCAAGGGGAAATACATTGATTAGGAAGAGCTGAACGATGCCAAACCCATATGGACACATAACCCTGATGACATCAACCCAGAGGAGTATGGGACGTTTTGTGAGAGCCTCACCAATGGCTGGGAAGGTCAGCTGGCAGCGAAGCACTTCTCTGTGGACGGCCAGCTGGAATTTAGAACTCTGCCGTTCCTCCCCTGCTGGGCTCCCTTTGGCCTCTTTAAAAACAAACAGAACAACTGTATGTGAGGCTGTGTTTGAGGCATGTGCTCTTCGAGGCCAGTTGTGGTGAGCCTATTCCTGAGTATCTTAATTTTATCTGAAGTGTGGTGGATTCTGAGGATCTGCCTCTCAGCATTTCAAGAGAGATGCTACGGCAGAGTAAGAAAATCTTGATGGTCATTTATGAGAACATCATCAAGAAGTGTCTAGAACTCTTCTCTGAACTGGAAGAAGACAAAGAGAATTACAAAAAAGTTCTATGAGGTCTTTTTGAAAAACCGGAAGCCTGGAATACATAAGGACTCAACCAACAGGCACCATTTATCTGAACATTAACACACATCCCAGTCAGGAGATGAGATAACTTCCTTGTCTGAATATTTTGTCTCGAATGAAGGAAACCCCGAAATGCATCTCCTATATCACTGGTGAGAGCAAATAACACATGACCAATTCTACTTTAGTGGAATGGGTACAGAATCGTGGTTTTGAAATAGTATGCATGACAGAGGCAACTGATGAGTACTGCATGCAGTAGCTAAAGGAACTCAACGGGAAGACCCTTGTCTCTGTTAACTAAGGAAGGGTTAGAACTTCCAGAGGATGAAGAAGAAAAGAAAAAATGGAGAAAAGGAAGGGAAAATCAGAGAATTTGTGCAAGCTAGTGAAGGAAATTCTGTATAAGAAGGTTGAGAAAGTGACAATCTCCCATCAGCTGGTATCTTTGCCCTGTTGCATTGTGACTAGTACATACAGCTGGACAGCCAATATGGAAAGTATCATGAAAATACAAGCATTGAGAGACAACTCCACAATGGGTTACATGATGGCCAAAAAACACATGGAGATAAACCCAGATCACCCCACTGTGGACTCTTAGGCAGAGGGCTGAGGCTGACAAGAAGGACAAGTCTGTGAAAGACTTGATGCTGATGCTTTTTGAGACAGCTCTGCTATCTGGCTTCTCCCTTGAAGATTCCCAGACTCGCTCAAATCAAACTCACCACATGATTTTTTTTAAATTAAGATTTTTTATTTTTAGTTTAAAACACTCAGTTCCACATGATTTTGGGTTCTAGATTTTTTTCCTCCCCCTCCTCCCTCCTCCCCCAGACAGCACAGAATCCGATACATCTTCTACATATAACTTTGCATTAAACTTATTTACACAATAGTTAAGTTGTAAAGAAGAATTATGATCAATGGAATGAATCATGAGAAAGAAGAAATAAAACCAAAAAAAGAGAAAAAAAAACAAAAGTAAAAAAAAAAAAGGGGAGCAAATAGTTTGCCTCAATCTGCATTCAGGCTCTACAGTTCTTCCTCTGGATGTAGATAGCTCTCTCTATCATGAATCCTTTGGAGTTGCCTTTGAACCTTGTATTGCTTTTCATGCTTCTCTTGATTCTTGTGTTTGAAAGTCAAATTTTCTATTCAGCTCTGGTCTTTTCACTGAGAAAGCTTGAAAGTCCTCTATTTTATTGAAAATCTATATTTTGCCTTGGAGCATGATACTCCATTTTGCTGGGTAGGTGATTCTTGGTTTT